>PHNY01017011.1:11027-27548 GCA_003724115.2 Anethum foeniculum
ACTCTCACTAATATACTCAATTTTTTTATAATTTTTAACGGTCTCATCATTTTTTCATAATATTCTTATCTGCATTAAGTGTTCATAATTGGGTAAGACGAGTAAGTTTATCAAACCCAAGTGTTAGCAATTGGCTGATATAGAGTAAGTAACATATATAGATAATTTTTTATCTTATATTATAATATTTATTTAAAATTTAAATTCAAATTATCTTGATTAATTTTTAAATTAGTTAAAAATTTGAAAAATATACATACATGTATACATATATACATGCACACATATATGAATATACGTACACATGTACATACATGCATACACATATACATGCTTAAAGACATGTGGATATATATACATACATATACATACATGCACACACATACACAAACACATACGTACGTACATACACACACACATACATAACATAAATACACATGCATACATACATAAGCACACATATATACATACATAAATACATACAAACATAATATGCATATTCTTATAAATGAAAAAGAATCAAAGACAATGCTAAATATGATTTCCACAAAAAATTAACAAATATTATAATAGGTTTCAAAGTATAATCTTAAATACATGATCAGTTTTATATCTTAAAAATGTAATGTTAGGTATTACGTTAAAATCACGTGAGTTCACATGTACTCATGTTATACACGGACAATATGCGAACACAGAATTCAATTTGAAGAATTCATTTTGAGGAATTCGAAACTAAATTAATATTTTAGCAATTAAAAAAGGGTTTAGGGGTCCATGTATACTCTTTTTTGTATGAATACAAGAAGAATATTTTTGTAAAAGAAGTATTTGTAAATATAATTACAATTATGTCAATAATTTACATTACATACTCATATAAACTCTAATAAGAACATACTTCCAGGTATTTTTTTATTTAAGATAATTAAGTATATATAAATTTATTCAAATTTATGAAACCTAATTAAATTAAAAAATGTGGTTAATGAAAACGTTATCAAATATTATAAAATTACTATTCCAATATAAGATAAAATTAAAATATTATTTTTAATCTTATTTCTAATTACAAAATTATTTCAATATTAAAGTAGTCTGTATGAGAAATTATTGATGTTTATACACAGGCCCGTGCCTCGCACGGGCTTTTACGCTAGTTTATATATAATAAGGCAAAGTAACTTGCTTGAAATGAGTTATGTTGGTTCTATCTCAAATATTGTAAACGAAAGATAATAAGTTTATATAGCATGTGTTGGTTTTGTTTACAACAATTAATATAAGTGGAATGCTTTGTGTGGTCTGAGAACTTTATATTTTTTTTTCATTACAAGTTTATTTATTTTTTATTGATTGTTTGATTTTTAAAATTAAATATATTGAATAATGATTATCATAATCAGACTTTGAATATATTTCATAATATTAATATTACATAATCAGAATAATATAAATAAAGTAAAGTGCGCTTTGCGTACTTGCAATTTTCCTGTCAGATATCACTATCGAATTTTTACAAAATGCATGATTCCGTTAAATTTGTCTAACTCAATCTAATTCAACAAGGGTAAAACAGCTTTTCAATTAAATTTGATTAATTTGTAGCTAAAGAAAAATATAAAAACATTTATGGATTATGAATTCAAGCGGAAGGAAATATGAGAATAAATAGATACAGTATACATACATACATCATGTCTATCAATCATGAATTTAGCCACTACCGCTACAATTCATCAATCTTTGTTCATCATTCTTCAACGGCACATCACTTTATGATGCTCGGAAGTCATATTTCCAGCTGAGTTTGCAACTACTGGTCAAATCCATCACACCCACCAACTGTTCGATAATTGCGTAAGGCTTGTTGCTTGAATTAAGATGTTAGAAACTTGCTTTTAAATTCAGAATTTCGGTTAACATCCAAAGATAATGGGTCTCTGAAAGTTCTACCAATCGATTGCAAATGGCAGTGCATAAACAAATGTAATTATTTATACATTTTTCTCTCTCTTATTTTTCTTAAACACACACGTTTCTTTCTTACTTTACTAGTGCAGTCACCATACACATACTTTCTCCGTCGATTCTTGACTAAAAATAAAACCAAACCCATCACAGAGATCGTCTTATTATATCTTTCAATCATTGTGTTTGGTTACATTTTCGAGAGAAGTGAGTTTTGATATTAATTGGTATTTGTTGAATTTTGTTGGGTTTAGTTCGATTTTAAAGTTGCCGGATTTCGAGGAAGTCCGGCTCCGTTTTGGTTGGCCGGAATTAAAGAAACAAGATGGGTTTGTATAATATTACTCCCTCCGTCCCAATATACATGTCCCTTTTGAAAAAAAACGCATATTAAGAAAATGATTGGTTGTATAGGATTTTCAACTAAATACTCTCATTTAATGCATTGAAAAGTGAGAATATAGTATAGTTTTAGAAAGTCAATTCTTGAAAAGTGAGAATATTGTATAGTTTTAGAAAGTCAATTCTTGGGAACTAACAAATATAAGAATAATTTTGAAAGTTATCCTTAAATTTGTATTGAAAGAATAGAGGGACAAGTAAATTGAGACATATTTTTTTGTCAAAAGGGACATGTATATTGGGACGGAGGGAGTATGTAGTTCAAGATGGGTTTGTGTCGTTTGATATAGTTCGAGCGTTGCTGGATTTTTGCTAAAATGATTGGGCTGAAAATTTGTATCAAATGGTAGTGATTTGGGGCTAGTCTAGACTGGCCGAAAAATCACCAAAATGGCGCCAGTTTCCGGGCTGCCCAGATTCCGCCAGCCTACTCCTTGATTTTCCAGTCATGTTCTTCAAATCAGCCACTATTTGATCCAACAATTGTTTTGTTAATTGTGAAATTGGGTTTGGGGAAGAAGATGACTATTAAAAGATAAAAATTCCCCTGGCTATTCTAACATCGTTTCATAAAATTGACGAAGATACACATTGTGTAATGAAAACTGAAGTTCTGTATAGCAAGTGGTCTGACACCCTGATTGCAAGTACACAAAATGCACTTTACTCGTATAAATAATAAGAAAATATATTTATGTTTATTTTCTATTTAAAACTCTAGATCACACATGCAGTAATATAAAATAGAGCAACTCAAGATGCATATTAAATACAAAGTTGCATAGGTTTAAGTGCATTTAGTCTCATATCTTGTTTAGTTGTGCTTCTTTCTCCAACCTCGTATACATATAAAGTTGCATATGTTTTTGGACAAACTAAAGTGAGTGTTGTTGTTAAGCATCGCTGGACTGTGACGGAGTTGCTTTATACACATAAAGTTGCATACGTTTTTGGACAAACTAAAGTGAGTGTTGTTGTTAAGCATCGCTGGACTGTGACGGAGTTGCTTTGTATTATTTTATCCCAAAAGATTCATTACGACATATCAACGTTGACCAAAGCAGAAGTTTGTTTGTAACTTCAGAGGCCTTCCACAAACACTGATCCTCAAAGGCAAAGTAAATATTTCGAGTAGCTCATGTAAAGCCTAAAGGCTTTCATACTTCCTTCGCATCATGAACTATAACTGATTCTTTAATATTGAATGGACGGCTTGTGTAACATAATCTTTATTAGTTTTCAAGAAGGAAATACGCTGGTTATTTAGAGGTGCATGGTCACTTATCAACGTAACAACCTCAATTGTCAGTTTGAATCAGAGAATTATGGGATTCATCTTAATTGAGTAGTTATGTTTGCAGTTATACATTTTTCTCTAAAATAATTACTAAGAAACTGAAATCGAATAAGTAAATGGTGACGTTAGCAAATTATAACACGGGTTGATGTGCATAATAGTGGACATAAATTAAACTAGCAAGGAACAAGTTGGTTGTACCACAAAGTACGTATGAATTTGGTACATGTATATTTGTAAATGTATGAGTTTATATTTAAATTGAAGTCTCCAATAATCATATTATGTTCAGGAACAAGATATTCAATTTATTCACTCTCTTATGATAATTCTTCATTTGACAAATGTAGAATGCAATTCTCTTACAAGTGTGAGACTGAGCTAGAAGGTCAAGATTCTCATGTACGTAAATTTATATGTAAAGCAAAATCATTGAAATAAGATAAACCTTGAAGATAATATGTATAATCACAAGATTTATAAAGCTAATAGTTAATAAGTACCCCAATTTAAACCACACAATAGAGTAAATACATTTCACATGTATTATACATGATAAGCGAGATGAAATTGACCGTAACATGCTTAATATCATCATCAGGCAAATAGATTTATGCAAGGATGCTAAAGATAAATGAACACACATTTAACAAGTTATGACTGAATTTTCTTACCAAAATTTATTTTTTATTCAAAAATAGATGTCGCCAGGATAAGCTTCTTAAGATTAAATTATTGATGTTTTCATCATCATACCTTGGATGTGATGTTTATTCACACATTCTATACCAAAAGTTAATAATAATTTAAAATTTAAACCTTAATTGGAGGCTGACCAAGTTGATTGTTGGCATATTTGAATCACAGCGAGTTACTGAGTCAAGTTTCTTTACTGGATCTCAACAGTTAGCTGAGTGGCTGAGTAAAAAACAATTTATACAAAGACCTCATCTTTTATTCACATTTAAGAGTGGACTACTTGGTTAACTAACAGATTTGAAACTTTTGGGTTATTCATCTTGATTTTTTTCCTAGGAGTCAACATATCTGAGTTTTTTGTGGGTTTTAATCACATGATCGAAACCCATTCTTCAAGTGCCAATCATAACTCTCTTTATCGATCTAGTCCTTCTCCGCTCCTTACTCAGAATATGGTGTAATTGTGTAATTGTTGTTTGGGAGTCTGTAAAATAACACCAGAAGGGGGTTTAAGCCTCGCAGCGCGTCCGGTGTAAGAATAAGAATAGATTTAGAAAGAGATAATCAAGAAATGAAAGACATGTATATGGTGTCTGTATCATGAGAGAGTGTAAGTAATCCCTAAACCTTTTTACTTTGACTATTTATAAGCCTATAATTAGCGTTCTAGGGTTGATGACTGTTGATCTTAATACAGTAAGGACATCTGGGCCATGTAGATGGTTCTTACATTATGGACCTTCTTATTGATTTAGGTCCAACATGGGCTATAACTTTTACTTGGATTATTACTAGCATATCACTACCCATATGCTATATACATTTCAGTTCATGGTTAATTTTCTAATTTTTTTTTTCATTTGTATGTATGGGGTTTAAAGGCTATAAGAAAGTGATACCAAACTAAGAGTAGATTTGGTAGTAATTGGGCTTTCTCTCCACACAGTCATTCTCTATATATACAAACTCAACAACATGATTTCTTGTTCATTACTCTATGCATTGTCTTTGATTATTTATCTTATTGCGGTCATGAAAATTTTTCTAATCGACCTTTGCTTACCTCCAAGCCAACTTATAACTAACCACTCTAATACCTCCAAGCCAACCCTCATGATCTCTAACCCAAGGTCAGTTTCATACCAAGATTTTAAATCGTTGATTAAACTTATACCAAGAAAATCTCTCATGACCATCAACCTAATGTCAGTTTCATGCCACTCCAAAAACCTTCAAGCCAACTCTCATGATCACAAACACAAGGTCAGTTTCATGCCAAGTTTTTATTCGGTGATTAAACTTATACCAAGAAAACCTTACATGATCACCAACCTAAGGTTAGTTTTGTTATATACCGCTATAATTGTGTTCGCTATGTTACTTGTTGGTTATATATTTGGCTATGTACTGTATTGGTTATGTACCAGTTATATTTGCATGAGTCGATACTTAAATTTGTTTAACATTTTGAATATATTTACGTTATGAGCCGATACTTATATTTATGTGAATTAATTAAATGCGTTATGACCTTCATACGTATGTATTCGTAAATATATTAGAGAAAGAAGAGGGTATCGAAAAGTCTATTGTTACTGCTCTCAAAGAGGTGGTTAAAAAGAATAATAATTTGATAAAAGAATAGAAGTGATTGAGTGGATTGGTGGTGGCAGGGGGCTGCGTGGCTATGATAAGATTTAGGAAACGTGGTTAATGTAGTGGTGTATAAGTGAATAAGGGGCACATTTTTAAGGTTTGTGTGAGTCTACCATCACAATCAATCCACTCGATCATTTCTCTAATGTTGCTTGAAATAGTAGAATATGTAGGCCCAAATATAATGATAATCTACAAGCCACCACAAAACCCTGAAAGATTGGTGTCGTTAGTGATAGTATTTTGCTTTATAAATAAACAAGTCTCGAATCTACTCGATATGAAACTATGATGTTACACTTACTGTTCAAAACAAGAAATTATGAGTTAACTCTTGAATTTGTTTTTAACTAAACTCAGGTTTAAATTATAACTCATGCACGTTATTTTTTTGAAATAAAACCCTTTTAGTTCACTAATGAATTAGGGGTTAAGTTGAATAACCAATTTTTATAATAATAACTGTCTAAACTCTGTACATTATACATTGAAGATGTGCATCCATGTTGTTCTTATGGCACAGTGAACTTTCAAGTAAGAGTGATAGCAGCTTTAAGTGTCGAACCCATCCCGGAGCGAGTGTCTTCACTTGATTATTTGTTTGCCCGGTTTGCGAATCTAGCACCCTAGAAATGATGTCTAGTTATTTTCTAATGGCACTGCACTAAGAGGGTTTTCTCCTCACTCAAGATTTCATTAATGGTGTTGTAGCACCGATTGCTCCCAGATTAATTATACAATGATGTGTTGATTTTTTGCGTGATAATTTTTATACTGATGATCAGTTTGAGAATGATCTAAAAAATTGTATTTTATTTAATGGGGGAGTCATAGTTGAGATCCAAATAGAGTTCCAGAAATTGTAGATTTTAAAGATATTTCCAGCAAGAAGAAAGAGAGGGGTCAAGAAGAAATGGAAGGCAAATTGATACAGTGAGCAAGAAGAGAAAAAAAGATCATGGGGAAAAGGGATGCGAAGTTAATAAAGAAACAGAATAGACCAGGAACCTGAGGCATGCCATCTTCATAATTGGTCGAGAGGTATTAAGGCGGATATTATGACGACAGTTATCCAAATCTTAGGTGCGGGCTCTATTTGGGAATTGCTTAAAGATTGATGTGCTGTTAAAAAAAAGTACTGTTGCAAAAAATTTATAAAAAATTTAGTTTATTGAAAAAAGTGCCTCTTATCATTTTTAAGTCATTCTTTTTATTTTAAATCAATTATAAACTTATTATACGAATGGGCTTAAAACTTAATCAAAACATGCTCTTATAGTAGTAAATACAATTCATTTATGCAAGTAAATTAAAAATAGGCTTCATTTGTTTTGATGTAACTCAACTACGTAACTCAAAGTTTCTTGGATAATAATGAGTTACAGTATTTGGTTTGCTGTATTTTAAATTGGACAAAGGAACTCCAAGTTCCATGATTTTTGTAGTTAGCACAAAACATGGGAACTTGGTTACCAAGGTCCTCCATGGTCACTACAAGTTACATAACTATCTAGTATAAAATCATTAACTACTTACCAAAAGTAACTATGTAATCTCTGGTTACATAGTAAGAAACCAAACACCAACATTTCAATTATCTTGAAATCTATAGTTGTTACTTAGCTATAAGGAAGTTCAAGTTACGTATGTAATTCAAAATTGACGAAACAAACGAGGTCTAGGTCTTTCTACGTTCATAGACACACTCTAAACACTAACTTATACTCATTTTTTATAAGTTGACTCATTTTAATTGATGCGAATTTTTTTGTGCATGTAACGGGTCATCATTATTAACCATCAACCATCATTATTAATGAGGTCTAGACCAATTAAAAATGGGTATATAACGGGCTACCATTATTAATGAGGTCTAGACCAATTAAAAAATGGCACCTAAATTATTAACGTGTGTTCCATGAACACATTAGAAAACCCGATGATTATCTCATTGACTTGTAGAGAACAGAATCCCAGCTTGTTCCACTAGTGAGTCCATGTCCATCATTAACGTTAATAGAAGACTCAACTAAGAGTTTGTGTTTTACGCAATTATCTACCCTAATCATAGCATCCTTGGACAAGGATGAAGATGGTAATGATAACTTGTATTCAGCTTCCTCGATGAAACGCATTGCAATTACCTAGTGTGTATTTTCTGTCCATTTTGATCATATATTGTAAGGCATTTTTGAAGATTGGATTCTCGCAGACCTTCCTTTCTCCATGACTAGGGAGGTCAAATATATGTGGTTGATCTGACAAAACAACTCCGTTCACCCTGTCACCAACCACCCCGAATCGTCTTCCACTAATGTCTTCTTGTAGCAGAGAATCGTTCGAAATCGTCTTTGATAAACGCCAAACTGACATTTTTGACCATTGTATTGGATGGCACCCTTGGATCAGTTGGCTCTTGTGGAACTACACTTGGCACAGCTTCAATGCTCAACTTGGGGCACAATATCCATTTTGTAGTTCTGTCATTTGTGCAAGTGAATTGATAATACAAAGTTGGCTAAAAAGCTATAAACATTGAAAATATTGGCTTAGGATTTCACAGGTTGAGCCTCAGGGCCACGGGATAATCACCATAAAGTTGTTCCTCATATACCACCATCTTTGCAATGAAAGAGATCGCCTGCATTGGTTGGATCATAGATCCGACAAACTAAAGAATAGAAGGACAATTGATTTGATATATAAATTAGCGGATGGTCCACAACATACGTATGTTGTAGCATACCTACTGCTGCTATTTAACGCAGCAAGGCAAAATACACTAAAATCCTGAACAAAGTAACATAGTATCACTTGAACAAAGTAAAGTGTGGTAAACTATATCAAATTAGAAATGCAGGATATAGCTATTGCATTGCAATTCATTGTAACTGAACGTTATGTTATAGTTATGGTGCAGGTGGGTGACAATTCTACATACCTAGGTGAACATTTTGGTTTCTGAGCTATTGATATGACCAGGGAAATATGCGTGTTGAAGCTTTTTATGTCCAAGTCAAGATCGGATACCAAAAGGAATTGACTAAATTTACATTGACCGAGTTAGGATTGGGGACATTATATTACATGAAATGAAACGCAATGACACTGTTGATGTTAGTTTGGTATGTCAAAGAACATTTTAAGGACGTAATACCATACAGATCCTGACTGCTACTAAGTAAACATGGTGAAAACACTAATCAATTAATATATAGTTCTGACTGTTAAGTAACCAGTCCATCTAAAACCTTGAGGTGGTAGAGGAAGACCCCAACAGGATCTTATACTCTTCAACACTGACTTCTGAGTGACATTTGATCCTTGACTAAGCAGGCAGGTTGCATTTCAGACAGACAGCAGATGCATGTATTGCAAAGGGGCTTTTCAACTAATCGCTAATTCAAATGGTATAATAAGAATACCCTGTCACTCTGAGGTATTAAAATGAATATATAAATGAGACCTGGAGTACTCTTTGCTACAGATGCTGAGATCAAGCTACCTATCCAACAACACTAAAGTGGTCATAAACAAGAAATGATGAGCAGCTTCATTGAGCATGATACCCCATTTCGGAAGAGCAAATTATTAGCAAGATCATACTTTATAGCCAACAATTTGATGCAGATGCTTGTATAAATGTTACTCAACCAGACAACTGCAGCTATAATAAAGTTACAAAATGGGTTTTGGAGACTGCCATATTCAGTGCTGATATGAAATTTATTAGAATTCCCACTTGGACCGACTAATTTCCTCATAAGCAAAAGTTATGCATATTCAATTTTTGACATACAACTTTTTAAAGCATTTAAGATGCACTTAGTGTTTAACTAGAAGAATAAGCTCTAGAAAGTCAGCACTTGCTCTGTTCCCTGTAACCTTTTTTTGAACACTGATTACAAGTTTAAAAAGTTACATGAATTAAATCAAAGTTTGTACCTAAATGTAGTCAACTTTCCTGCAACAACTCCAGAAGAACTTCAGCAGCTTCAATATAATATGCATATGGCTTCTGCATTAGAACTCTTCTACAGACCACATATCTTGCAACAAGCCAACAACCAAAGGTACAAAGCTTCCAATCTATTTGGTTAGTGAGTTGACACTACACATGAATCCCAGAATAATCTGAAATTAGCATAAAATAAATATTAATATAGGATTCAAATACCAAGTAAAGCACTAATTAACCAGACTCTAGAACCCCAGTTACTGATTTCTTTATAAGAGAGCACCAAGAAAGCAAAACCCATATGCACAACTGTACACGACTGGGTAGGATGATAGGACACTGCATGAGTTTTGTGCAACATACTTTGTTGATAACTAATGCATCCAGAGTGGTCTGGAACTCGCCAAAATTATGCTTTCGTCAGCAATCTGTGTTCAATATTATAAAGACAGTCGAGATAGTAGAAAGAGTAGCATATAGTTTGCTACTGCCGTTGCTTATAAGTAACTTAGAAAAAATGAACAGAAAAAAGATAACAATAGTACTATAGTGATTAAAAGAAAAAGAAATACTATAAAGTAATGGAGCTATAAAATAATACATTATCGAAATAATGGTAATAAATTGGTCCAAAATACGTCTATTTCTAATAAAGAACAGTTAACCAAGCTGGTCCAAAATTATTGTGCTTGTTAACTCGCATATAAGCAATTTTCAACTTTTTTGAATCAATGACTGCATATAACAACATTAAACACCCTCTTAATAGCTTGTTCAGTTCTGGCAGCATATGGATCCTACTCATGCATTCAAACACAGAAATATAGTAATGCAATTTGCAGTATGAAAATAATAATATACCGCCTTCTAAAAGAGAAGATATATATACCATTTAGCACACAAGAAAAGGTGTATTCTTAAAATGGGAGGACTATGCTAGTTATTTTTATTAAATTGCTGAGTTAAGAGTACAACACTTACATCACTTCTGTAAGATGGCATCCTTGGACCTGGTCGGCCGCCTCAATCTTGACAAGGATTCTGTATCAGATATCTCATTCCGCGATTTTTGTTTGCGAGGACTTGCTAGTGGAAAAGTTTGGCGTCGATTGGTCAATTTGTCTACAATGTTTGAACTTTTGGCATGTCTTGATTTTTGATCTCCCACCAAAGAGTATTTACAATCCTGAACTATGATCTTCTCACTTTTTCCGCTAGGTGCTTGAGAAGTGGTCCTAGGGGAACAATCCGAATCAGAAGATGATGGACTAAATGCCCTATCCACATCATATACCAATTTATCTGCCATGGCCTGAAGTTGCTTTGCACTTGCACTTGAGCTTGACAACGAAGATGGTCTACGAAGTCGGGTTAGATAAGACACCTGTTTTCATGACATTGACACAGACATACTCAGACGCAAGTAACAGAAGAACTTTATATACAATTCATGAAACCTTTATGACAATGCTCACGATAGACACTGGGAGAGACATATATACATGTCTAGCACATTGTTTCATAATTTTGGATTTTGTCAGAAGATTCTGTATATGATTCATATATAACAGTCTTCTATAAAATTGAGTGAATGATCTGGCATCTTGATAACCTATAACCAGTAGCTTCATTTGGCTCTAGTCTCAAATGTTTTTTTGATGTCTCAAAATTCAAGGGAAAAGTTTAAAAGATTCAAGTTGAAAATAGCTGTACTAAATGTTGGGTCTCATTGTAGTTTGGTGTAAAGCATAATAATACCTTCTGTTCAAGAACCGCCATGTCTTTCTTGAGCTTTGTAATTGCACTTTTCTTCTTACGAATGATGCCTTCCAACTCCATGATCCTCTTTACAAAATATCTAAATAGTAAGGCGGATTGAAAGTAATGGATGTATAATCCTTCTATAGAAGGTCAAAAAAAGTTGAAGGAATACCACCTTCGAACTAATAACTTCGGATGAATGGAGATTCACGGACAACTCTTTTATGGTGGTATCCTTTTCTTCACATTCCATCCGTAGGTTGTAGATATCTTGCTCAGTGTCTAACTGTACCTGTTCATTATAAGCTTTGTTAGCCACAGAAGAACTTGGTTATGATGTATATGTGTTACTTTTTAAAAAAAAATAGTTAAGTGCTACAGCCAGCGGAAGCTTCTGCAAACAGTGTTATCAAAGTACTTGCTTCTGTAAATGACTTGGACTTGATTTTGGATTGGCTTCGTGCAAACGTACAAGTGGCATTTGGCAATTCCGAAGTTCCAAATTCAGAGGAGTCTATAACACTATCAATTCAGAGGATAAGTTTGAGTTGGGTTCTTGCTACATTGCTACTGAAAGGAGAGAGGAACATGTCCATATAACTCAAAATAACTGACATATGTTTATCCCTTTATAACATATAGGGTTAAAAGTAGCAAGGCTACAAAACTATAATTAATTTTGAACAAGGCAAACAAAAAGAACAAGATATTCCATAAGTTGCAACTTTCAACAGTATTTAGTACCTGAATATCTACGGAGGACATGACACTAGGAGCCCAATCTGACATATTAGACAAACGGCGTTCCTCTGATGTCATAACATTCCTGAGAGGCAACTGAAAGTCAAATGTGTCGTCGCAGTTGGATTCCTCAATGACAGCATTGCTCTGAAAACCAAGAGAGGTTAGCTTCTAGATTTATGATTTGCAAAATGTTCAATCAAAAGAACATATTGAATTCGTTTTGAAGATATTTTCTTACCATGGTATCATTTGATGAGAACTGATGATAAACACAAGACTGACAACCACAACCAACAGATCTGATATTCCCGGAGAGAGAATCATTGTAGTGTCCATCCGCATTCATGTCTGGCTGATCTTTGAAATAGTTCACCTGATCACAAAGATTGTCTAGCTCCTCTTGCATGGCTGCAAGCACCAGATCCTGCAATTTGTTTAAAAAATTCAAGACCCTGACAGCTTCTAGCCCACTACACACAAGTTATCAACTATGACTAGTAACGTTTAAAAGCTTATATCTTAAGTAAAAAAAACAACAAGATACAGTCCATCTTATATCACAAGCCCGAAAAAAACAACTCTATTTTTGGATAGAAATCCCGGTAGATGGTTTACATAAGTAATTTAACTTTGTTTTTCAAGATTACTTGAGTTCTACTCTTAAAAGGGTGTTCGACAATTTTAGCACAAATTGAAGGCAATATGCCAAAAATGGCAATATCTAAGTCCATTTTCGCACCCTCATAACACATTTCAAATGTTAAACAACCAAACACAACACAAAATTGTGTCCGTTTACTTTGAACTGAAAGAGTTAACAAGTCTTATGATTCTTCCTACTTGCATAGTTGCATAACTTGCATTTCAGGAAGCTAAAAAATAGACTTAAGTGTATATTTTTTAAGGGTTAAATATCAAGTAGGTGACTGACTGCGTCCAAAAAACTCAAGTATGACACTCATTGTAAATTTGACTCGAACTGATCATCAATTAACTTAATTTGATCATTCATAAACTGAAATAATTCAAATTCAAAAAATAGTAACATAGGTGGGTAGAGCTCGTTTTGGGCTTCAATATGATTACTAAAACTTGCTATTTGGCTTAATAATCATGATAAATTCTGACTTTGATTCTTCGAAATCTCAAAAATAGAAGAATCAAAGTCAGATTTCATCATGATTTCTTAAGCCAAACAGCAAGTTCTAATAACCATATTGAAGTACGAAATGAGCTCTATCCACCTATGTTATAATTTTTCAATTTCAAGTAATTTCAATTTTCGAATGATCAAATTAAGTTAATTAATGATCGGTTCGAGTCAAATTTGCAATGAGTGGCCTACTTGAGTTTTCTGGATGTAGTCAGTCACCTACTTGATATTTAACTCATTTATTTAAATTACGCAATGCTAAAGCGAATCGGTATTTCAAATTAGTATTTTCCGGGTCCTTACTCATCATTTAATTAGAAGGGAGCCGAATATATCAGGACTCAAGTAAACACAGTATACGCATTCAAATCCATAAAATACAATACACGTGCTCGCGCTCTGGCGAGAACAGTTTTAAAATATATTCAACAATTTTAAAATTCCGCACAACAATGTATATTCAAAAAGTGAATAACATTTACGGAATAATTGTTTCCACGTCAAAACTGTTCTCCCCAGAGCGCGACTCTATATACATAAAACGAAGAATGCGAAAAAATAAAAAATAAACTAACCCGGAGCTGAACAGATTCCTGGAGCTCAGAAACGAGCTTATTCTTTTCCACGTGTGCAGCAGCAGCGTGGACAAGAACAATGGGGCCCAACAGCTCCCAAGCCACGCCACCATTTTCGTGTTTAGCTGAGCTGGATTTTTCGAGTCGAGTTGACACCAAACTGAGGTGTTTCTCGGCTCGAATTGGCTCAGTGTAGGGGATAAAAGTGGTGGAAAGGCGGCGTGGAGTGGGATTGAATGAGGATGTGATGGAGAGCGAAGCCGGCGCTGGTGAAGCCGAGCCGGAGCGGGTTTCACGCGCGTCGGAGTTCATATTTCTGGTTCTGATCCGGTTTGTTCTTGGATCAAAGGGATTACTGTTGCGAAACGGTACCTATATTTTTTTATAATTTTATTTGAATTTTCGAGCTTTTTTATGATTTCACCTAATTTATTAATTAAAAAACGAAAACATTAAGGTACGTTTGGTTCATGGTTAATGAGCCCGATTAACGGGAATTAGAATTTTAATCTCATACATTAGTGTTTGAATGACTAATTTTGGTGTATGGAATGGGAAACTCATCTATATCTTCTTTATATTATATATATAAAGGAAAACCCACAGGAGCTCTATAATTGTCTGAATAATATTTATCTAATTTTCTAGAGCTCATGTATATTAATTCATAAAAATTAAAATTTCCTTATTTATATTTGAATTTAAAGGGAAGTCAATAATTATAAAAATCAATTCCTTTTCAAATATAAAAAATTAAATTAAATTTTTCTTATTTACATTCAATTTTATGGGAAAGTCAATAAATATAAAAATCAATCCTATTTCAGATATAAAAAATTAATTAAAATTTTTCTTATTTACATTCAACTTTATGGAAAAGTCAATAAATATAAAAATCAATCATATTTCAAATAAAAAAAATTAACTTAAATTTTGCTTATTTACATTCAAATTTATGGGAAAATCCAAAAATATAAAAATCAATTTTATTTCAAATATAATATAAATCTTTATATATATATATATATATATATATATATAAGAAAATTATGGACACACTTAAATCTAATTAATCAAATTTATATTTATTTTGAAGCTTTTTATTATCTAACTTGATCCTTGCATATTTTTTCAAACAGGTTTTAGCATTCTACAAAATTATCTAATCGTCTTATTCTTTTTATGTTTGTATGCGCAGGTCTGTAAATGATCTTCTTTTAAGATCTATCATTTAAGATATATCCAATTAGTCACGTACAAAGAGTTTAGTTTTCAAATTTTTATATTGTAAATATTCTATTTGAAATAAGCATGCATATCTATGAAGTTCTTACAAAGAAATATAAAAACCAATCATATTTTAAATATAATATAGATGTTCATATATATAAAAGAAAATTATTGACGCACTTAAATCTTATCAATCATATTTATGTTTATAAGTATAGAATATTTTGACTTTTTATTATCTTACCTGATTCTTGCATATTTATTTAGACAGCTTTCAGCAGTCTACAATTTTATCTTATCATCCAATTCTTTTTATGTTTGTATGCGCAGGTTTGTTGATGATCTTCTTTTAAGATCTATCCAATTAGTCACGTACATAGAGGTTAGTTTTCAAATTTTTATATTGTAAATATTCTGTATGAAACAAGCATGCATATTTATGAAATTCTTACATAATTTCGATTTCAATTATCAGAATAAAAATGTAAAATGTTCATGCACTCTGTATTATGAATTTCATTCATTAAAGTTTTATTAAGTAGCTTAGTTTAATTTTTTTTCTCTAAGCATTCAAATATTCATATATGTAATTTGTTAAAATTGTAACGGTTTTTTAGAGTTCAACTAACATAACATAAATTATGTTAATACCGTGACCATGTGCACGGGAAGGGGTAGGGGTGAGCAAAACCGAACCGAAATCGAAAAACCGAACCTAATTATACAATTTCAGTTCGGTTCGGTTTGAATTTTTCCAGAAATTTCGGTTAATTCGGTTTTTGGTATAAACCAAAATAAAATCGATTTGGTTCGGTTTGTCAGAGAATCGGTTCGGTTTTAACCGAATTAACTGAAATATATATATATATATATATATATATATATATAATATTTAAATTATAGAAATTTATTATATATGGAATATCAGTATAAGTATATATATTTAAATAATTCATTCTATTACTAAACTAATAGCTAACAACTTCCGCTGGGTTCCAATCTCTGTGTTCATTATTGTACATAATGCAAGAACTCTAATTTTTAAAAGCTGTAGTTATCCTGATATTAAGTTTTA
>PHNY01017083.1:0-14803 GCA_003724115.2 Anethum foeniculum
TATATATGCAAATGGTTAAATAGAAACCAATTTTAAAATAAAAACTAGAAACCATTCAAAAATTACATATTTACATTACTATTTTACAACAACCACCTCCTCTCCACTGTCCACTACCGCACCCCTTCTCCCCCACCATCCCACCCCGATCAAATCCACACACCACCTTCGCGACCAATTTTTCAGGCGATCTCTAGTCGGAAAACCTTCTCCATCACTTCTCCTTCTTAATATATTAATTATACCCCTTAGTTGCAGTAAATCATCATTAGCTTCTCCGGCCAGCAAAGTTACGAATTTCATCAATGTCTGTAGAAAAGATATGTTTGTATGTATATGTCTCGTATATACTATTTGGTGATTTCTATAATACAAGTTGGTGATTTGTGTGATATAAGCCAGTGATTGCCGTCTTACGATTTAGTGATTGAAATGTAGATCTGGTGATTTATTTCATAAAAATTGGTATCTTCATTCGTATATTATGTTCAAATTTCAGATCTTGTAATTTTTATTTAAAATGATGGTTGTTGTTGGTGATTATTTAATGATTTTATATTTCATTCACATATATCTCCCCTTTTTTCACAATAATCGTTCAAAACTCCACTCACCAACACCCTTGACATGTACAAGTTAGTGATTTCCGTGATATAAACAGTGATTGAAGGTTAGATCGGAGATGGTTGCATTGGTAGATCGGAGATGGTTGAGTTGATTTGAGATGGTGGTTGATTGGTTGTAATGGAAGATGGAGAATGTGATAGATATGGCATTTGTTTCCTGTGTCTATACTGATTAAACTGTTAGTTGGGTTGGGCTAATTAGTTGGTTAGGATAGTTTCAAGTTTCTATTATAAGTTTGCTTCTATTAGATCAAAACCATATACATACATACATATATATATATATATATAAGGGTGAGTTCTAATAAAATCTTTTTAACTTACAAACTTACACATTTTTAGGACCATTGGATCTAAAAGATGGAGGGTTGAGATTAAAAAGGCTGATGCCACATCCATTAAAATAAGCCGTGGCATTTTTGTAAATAAGTATAAAGTCTTGTCCTTTTTCAAAGGAATTCACTGTTGCATGCGTATATCCAAATCACGGAGCTTTTGGATCTAATTCTAATTCTTCTCCTCACTCTTCTTCTTCTTTCGTTCTTTTTCTTTTTATATTTTATGATTCAATCACAAAAGTTTGAAAAACTAATTTTTTTTAGATATAAGTTTTGGATGATTTTCAACAATTTATAATATTTTGTTGTTATTATGTCTCCTTGTATTATGTACATGTATTTCATATACATGTTAATCTATTGTATTTAAAAGCCATTATGTAGTTCTAAATATTTTAGATTTTGTATGTACAAATGTTGAATTTGTGATACAAATATGTTGTATGCTTTTGTATTATATTTCTGAGAGGTTAAATGTTTTTCGCATTTAAATGGAATGTTGAATGTCAAATAATATTGTTATTAATAAGTTCAGATTCATTCAATGTTATTTGTAATAGTGTTGAACCCCCGTTATAAAATCGTTGAACCACGTAAGTCACATTCTAAACCCGTTGAATCTTAGTATACACATATGTTGAATCTCGTATTTGTGTTATGTTATTTGTAAAATTGTTGAATAATCGATAGTAATCTGTTGAATCATAGTTATATGTATGTTGTATGTTGAATGTAGCTATAATTATCGTCTAAATATTGTTTGTAAATTATTGAACACTTATTAAATATCTGTTTAACCCCTTGAAAAAAGATGTATATGGTGTTGAACTCACAATATAAATACGTTGAATTTTGTCAACATATTTCGTTTGGGAATGCGTAACCGTTAAACCAATAGTTTAACTATGTTGAACATTCGTAATTTAAAAAATACCCAAACAGAAAGTTAACGCATATTTGGAAATAATTTTAAAAATCATAAAAAAATTGATAATTTTATACCCAAAGATTGGCTATTTAACCTGTTTTGAAAAATGATATTAAAAAAATGAAATTTTAATCAAATAAAATGGGTATTTCGATACCCCAATAATAAACTGGTGAACCCGTTTAGAAATTTTTTTGTGTTGAACCAATAGTATAAAATGTTGAACATACGTATTTTACATCACATCCGTTAACCTTCATTCGGAGATATTATTAAAAAAATCGTTAAAAATAAAAAATATATAAAAATGGTTATTTCTATATCCATAGGTGAACTATTTAACCCTAAAGGGAAATGATATGCAAAAAATGAAATATTTATTAAACAAAATGGATAATTCTATACCTAGTAATGGATTGGTATACCCGTTTGAAAATGTGTATATGTTGAACAAGTAGTATAAATATGTTTGAATATAAATATTCTACACCCCCCAAATGTATAATAAAATAAAAAAAATGGATATTTCTAAACTCAAAGATGGGATATGGAACCCCAAATGGAAAATAAGATTCAAAAGTTTATGTGTTTGTTAAAATAAAAAGTTAATAGATTGGTTAATATGTAAAGTAATTTATGTGTTGAACCAATATTATAATCATATTGAACATAAGTATTCTGCACCCTCAGAACTGAGCTCTTAAGGGAATGTGTGTGTTGAACAAAAATGGTATAAAAAATTGAACGATTATATATAATTAAATTATTTTAAAATTAAAATAGTAAACATTTTGTGAAAAGAACAACTTGTTCTCGATGACACAATAATTAAACAACTCACTGTAGTCATTAAACAAAAATAATATGATAAATACTTGATAAATATATATAAATTGTAAAGTTCAACACATTGCTAACTTAGATTCAATACATTTTCACGTTGAATCTTATGCATCATGTTGAATCTGTCAAAAAAGATGACAAATCTAATTAATCATCTATGACACATTTTATCAAACACATTCACTACACATTTTCCAAGTCTAAAAAATAACTACTAAACATACAGATTTGAACCATATCATCAATTCTTTAAATCTTTATAATAGATAAATCTATTATCTATCTATTATATATATAATAGAGCAACTAAGGGGTTGGATGAGACAATTTATTCAAGGTAAAATGATAGTAATGCCCTCTAAGCTATATAATTACAATTTAACCCCTATAATATTTATTTCATATTAACATCTTCATTATTATAACATATTAAAATCTCGATTCATTAATTACTAATCTTCATTAAGGTATATTAATTATTTGATAATTATAACTTGTATATATACATATATCATTTTAAAAAGTACTAAAATGTTAGAAATATTGAAATAATTATAAATATAATATGATAATCGTGACATCAAATTCTTGATAATATGACAAGGCTTCATATCGTGTTAACTATGATTTAAGTGATTGAAAAAATGATTCGTCACTGACTAATTTAGAGTATGCATCCAAAACTATATTGAATAATACCTTCATAAATTATTTATCATATAATATTGTCGTTCACTATTTTTAAAGAATGGAGTATCAATTATGGACGAACCAACAATAATATTCATGCACGTTTCTTACATGAACATCTTACTAAACAAAAAAGAAGTAAAGTTAATCTCATAAATCACAATAACTATTGCTAACTTAAACCCATATATCAAAATTACATTAAAATTAACAAAATAATTTACCTAATATTTTGGAACCAGCCCATGCAAAATTGTTGTAAGAGTACACATTAAAAATCAATATTAATGTGTAAGGTCACTACCTTTTAATATAATCATCAATTTATGTTTTTCAAAGTTATATTACTCAAGTCCAAAGTACAAATCTAAATAAAAATGTCATCTTTTATATTTAGTTATTATATTTGTATTAAAAATAAAGTTACATTTATACGTAAGAGACATCGAACTTTCATGTATATAAGAAAAACAGTTGAACAAACTTGAAGATCATCTCACGACACATACTTACTCCCGTGCAGAGAATTATTAATGTCACAAAACATATTTCCGTCAAGATCAACAATCATGTACTAATTTACCACACTTTTAGCATGCAAATACATCATATATTTTATAAAAAAAAAGTCATTTATTCGTATTTGGAGCATGCACGTGCCTTGCACGGGTTAAATAGCTATTTTATATTAATAATTTAAAAAGTATCCCGTGCATTACACGGGTTTAAAGTTAATAGATATTACTGAGATATACAATCCAATAACATTGATGGTTCAAGCAATGTGCCAACTGCAAACCCACATAACAGCTGGAGTCGCTAATCACTAAACTCTTTGGGGTTGTTTGGTTCAAGGGTTTTTATTGAAACAAAAAGAAGCTTTATTCAACACATAACATCAAAAAAAAGAGCCTCCAACAAACACGTATGAGGAGACGTGAACAAATTATGGCAATTAGCTAAACAAGGAATTCTAACAAGAATATGAGCTACCCTGTTATCACTTTTGCGAATAAAACAAGCAGAGACTGTAGGCATAGTACTAAGAATTTGCTTGCACACCTCAATCACTCTACACACCTCCAAAAAGTTCACTCATTTTCCTATTATAGAATTAACAGCAAGCAAGGAGTCTGACTCGATCAACAATCGATCATCCTGTTTACGCAACTCCTTCACCCATGATAGAGCCTCCCTTACTCCCACAACCTCTTCTTCAAAGACAGATGCAACTATAGGGGAACAAACATTCTTACCTGCAAGAAAAGTACGCAACTGATCTCATAACCATACCAACTGAGAAAGTCTGTGCATCTGGAAACACTGACGTATCCACGTTAACCTTAAGAACCCCTTCATCAGGTCGTTGCCATCTGTTCACCAGATTGTTTGAAGTTGGTCTGGTCACTAAAGAATGGTGTGTATTAAAATTTTTCCTCTCATCCACCTATTCATTATACATCTGAAAACTACTATCCATAACAAACATAGGAGATACCACCTTAGCATCCCACACTCTCTTATTTTGCCAGTACCAAATACCCCACAAGATAGTGCAGATCTTAATAACTTCCTCAACAGGAGCAATACCGATCTTACAGGAAAAGCCACTCACTAGCATTCTCTACTTCACTTTAGTCAAAGATTAAATTCTTGTAGACCCAGCAGTCTGCAGCAAACTGGCGATCGAAGAAAAAATGAGACATATGCTATATGTCAGCCAAACACAGTGGACATGTTATTGGAACCCGGACTCGTCTAGAACTCAGTCTTCTCCTGACTGGAACCACATTTCGACAAAAATGCCTAATAAAAACCTTGACCTTATGAGGAACTTTTAAATGCCAGACTTTTTTCCAGCCCACACTTTGAGGTATCTCAACATAATTGAAATTCAAACCGTACGAGTAATGATAACCAGATTTCGCACTGTACACTCCATTAGTTGTCCCCGTCCAAGCAACCATATCCCTGGTTTCACGTTGAGGAAATCGAATAACCAAAATGGCTTCAGCATCATCCTTGAGAAAGCATTCGTAAACTAGACTAGAGTTCCACTTCTTCTTACCAGGAAGAAAAAAACTAGAAACAGATTCACTTCTTCCCGTAAAAAACGAGCTTTGATTAACAAAAAAAAAATCAGATTTCTTCCTTAAGCAAGGATCTTTTGTAGCAATAATGTCATTCATATTTCTCAGAACCCATCTAAAACCTTTGCAAAGCTCCTCTTTAGCTGTCCAAATCCCCAACCAGATGAAACTAGATCCACGACCTCTACATGCTTTAAGAACATGCGGATTAGGGAAATACCCGGCTTTAAAAATTCTGGCCACGAGAGAGTTTTCATTATACATAAAATTCTATACATGCTTACCAAGCAAAGCAATATTAAACCTATATAAACTCCGTAAACCCAACCCCCTTGTACTCTTAACAACGCTCATATTGTTCCACGAGAGCCAATTCATCCCCTTTTGATTATCAGCATTACCATACTTTCACCAATAATTATTAAATAACTGTTCAAGATCTTGACACGAGGTTTTAGGGAGTAAGAAACAGGACATACTATACGAGGGTATAGCTTGGGCCACATTCCGAATTAATACTGTCTTCCCAGCTTGTGACATGGGTTTCATTTGCCATGCTTGAATACTTTTTCTGGCTTTATCTTTTAAGTAACCAAACACACGTATTTTTGATCTACCAACTAAAGAAGGTAAACCAAGATACTTTGTATTTGTTATGTCATTATGCACGCCCATGATTACTGAAATTTCCAATTGCTTTTCTCTCTTGACATTAGGACTGAAGTACACACCTGATTTTTGGTAGTTCACAGATTGACCTAAACAACTTTTATAATTAACCAACAGATTTTTAATATTAGAGGCTTCTTCAGTTGTGCCTCGAAATAACAAGAAGCTGTCATCAGCAAACAAAAAATGGGACACCACTATTGCTGCCAAAGAGATTTTACACCCTGTTATTTCGCCATTACTAGACGCTACATCAAGGGCGTTCAGCAAACTCTCAACACGCAGAAGAAACAGGTAGTGGGAGAGAGGATCCCCTTGCCATAACCCTTTATTAGGAGTGATTGGACCAATAATAGAGTCATCGAAATAGAAATTGTACGTGACAGATTTCACACACAACATCATCCAATCAATCCAAGTGTCACAAAAACCCATGACTCTCATTCTTTGATGAAGAAAAGACCAATCAACCCTATCATAAAGCTTTACTAATGTCCAACTTAAGTGCGACCTCACCAATTTGACCATGTCTTTTCTGACTCATGTGATGAATAATTTCAAAGGTGACAAGAACATTATCAGTTATGCTTCTACCTTTTACAAACGCCGACTGGTTTTCTAAGATAATAAAAGGCAGGACCTCCTTCATTCTATTCGCTAATACTTTGGCTAGTATTTTGTAGAGGACATTACAAAGAGCAATAGGCCTTAAATCCTTTAAACAAGATGCATTTTTTTCTTAGGAATAAGAACTACATTAGTACAGTTTAGTTCACCTGGAAAGCTTTTATCTCGAAGCCAATCTTTGTAAGAATTGAAAAACTTTTGCCCCAAATCGACCAAAAACTCTTAAAAAAAGCTGGATTTAACCCATCAGGCCCCGACTCCTTGTCGGGTGCATCTGATTGACAACAATTGTAAACTTCTTGGAAGAAAACTAGTTCGTTAATCTTTCATTTTGTTCCTCTGTAACAACTCCGTAAACACCCAGATTCCGCATAGCACGATTATGTTCCTCACCTGTGAACAATGAAGTGAAGTATTCCTTAACAACTTCACACATTCCATCATGGTCCTCCACTCTATCCCCACGATCATTGATTAAAAAGCAAATCTTATTTGCTTTTTTCCTTGCAGAGGCCAATGAGTGAAAGAAACGAGTGTTGTTATCACCTTCATTGAGCCAAAAAAGTTTTGCTCGTTGTTTCCGGTAGGTTTCTTCCTGGTGCAAGAGATTGTTTAATTCCGCTTGTTTATCTAAATAAGCTTGCACACTTTCAGTATCACTGCAATCCACCAAACTATCTAACTCCACTTTGATTTTCCTGACCTTTTCCATGAACTTGTGAAAGAAATACCTTCGTCACCGAGCCATAAACGCAGAAACTTTAATCATCTTTGGGAGAAGATGTGAGATAGGAATTTCTCTCCAGTTCGGGACAACCTCCTGAACAAAATTTGGCTCCTTCAGCCATATATTTCCAAAACGAAACCTGAAACTTTTCTTAGAGATATCAGTCTTAAACAACTCCAATAAAATAGGTTCGTGGTCAGACACAGAGGTACGCAACACTTTCAAATTATGCATCAGAAATTTATGATACCAAATTGAATTCGCAAAGCCATGATCAAGTTTTTCCCTAACCCATTCAGAAGTTCCCCTACTCTTTTCCCAAGTGAATTTACCTCCACGAAGACTAAGCTCAGAGAGGTGACAATCTGTTATAGTTTTACAAAAACCATCGAGAAGATTTTGAGGATGCAAATGTTTACCTTTCTTATCAGACACGTACATCAATCATTGAAATCCCCCCAAATACACCATGGAAGAGGAGAAATACTAGCCAACTGCCGAATCAGGTTCCATGATTCTCTCAACGTCTAATACGCTTGGGGTACCCATAAAAGCATGATAATCGCCAGGAAACAATTGGACATCAATGTGATGGTGAGTATCCAAAATTTTGACACTGGAAAGGATATTTCCACAACACCTCCAAGCCACCACTATGAACAACTCTATCAACCGAAAAACACTGATCAAACCATACCGAAGTCGAATATCTTCAATTTTATTTGCAAAAAAAAACTATTTCTATTAAAAACAAGAAGCTGGGTTTATGATCTTTTAACAGATCATTAAGAGCTCGAACTGTTCTAGGGTTCCCAAGCCCTCAACAATTCCAACTAAGGCAACTCATGGCGACTGGCTAGCTTGCACAACAAGCTTAGCCAAAAAAAGATGGGGAGGTCTCCCCACAATCCGAACTAGAAAGAGTGGGATCCTTAGATATATTCCCCTGAATTTTTGTTTGAGATACGATAATGTGAGCTTCAACCCTCTATCTTTTTCTTTCCTCAAAATTAAGCCCGAACTGCTCTTCACGATCCAGTCCATCGAGCCCATAGTCATTTAAATTTCCTTCCAACATCTCCGAACTATTAGCTGCCAAACCTATTTGACCCAAGAAATCAGCATGAACTGTTTCCTTTCCACGCTGAAACCGTATTGAAATATCTGAGCACGTAAAATTAATATTTTGAAATCCCGGCTTCATCGAACTAACATTATTCTTTCCAGCTTGTCGCCTCCAATCTTCATGACATCTCTGAGCCACTTACTCGTGCTACCTCCCACCGCCCTCCACAGCTGAGCACAGAGCCAATGTCCCCAATCCTTAGCAACCATCTCAACTCCCGCTTCCAACTTTTTCTGACAAAAGCGTTCAGTATGTGAAAGTAGTCCACATATGAAACATAAATCACCTAACTTTTCATATCTGCAATTAACCACAACCTCCATTTTATCATTCATACAAATCTTCTTCCTTCGTTTCCAAGGCTTACAGACATCTACTCTAATCCTCAATCTCATGAACTCACGCCAGATATTATAATTATTTTTTGCATCATAGTGAAGAAAAGTGCCAAAGAAATTGCCTAATTGCTTACCCACCACCTCTGTCATATAGCCAACAGGTAGATCATGAATCTGAATCCAGAAAGTCAACCTCAAATAAAGGTACCTTGGTTGGTTCTTCTCCTGCTTTGATGCTATTCAACACTAGTTAAGCACCATCAAATGTCCAGGGACCATTTTTACTCACCCAACTCATATCATCTCTATGATAGAATTGAAACAAAAATAACCCAGGTTTCAAATCCTTAATATTAATGCCAAGCGCAGGCTTTCACAAATCAGCTAATTTTGATTTCATTGCTCGAACGTTGATGTTCTTCTCAGTTAAAAACCGTCTCACCAAGCATAACTCGAATCTATTGATACTTTCCTCCACCTCTTAATCGAATACTAACTCCTCATTTTCCTCACTCTCAATGTTTATTTCCGCCAACTGCATTTATATATCATCCATTGTTGACAAGAATATCACAGACTCTTACAATTCTTAGATGAGAAAATGAGAGAGAAAATTCAAAATCTCTCACATGAACGGAGAGGAAATAGGAGAATACCTTATTGTTTTGGTTCAAGGGGTTTTAAAATTAGTTATGAGTTTCAGTCATTTCAACCTATGTTTGGTTGCGAAAAAAAATATTCTCATACCCATTTCTCAAACCCTCAAAAGTATGGGTTTTTCATACCTCTCCAACGTCTCCCGTGCCTAACATATTATTCTTTTTTATTGTTTATAGTTTATTGGTATTGTTTGGGTCGTAAACCATACTTACATGACATTATATTTTTAGCATCTACACAATTATCACGATAGACATTGAAAAATAATTAAAACTCATAATATGTTTTTCCATTTTTAATTTTGACGAGACTATAATAAGGCATTTTAGCACATTTAAACAAGAAATTATAGTCTTTTAGAATGGTGGGATTTGAAATCTAAACATTATCTTATCGTGATAACAATTAACTTAAATTGAGATTATTAGGAAGAATATTAAGAAAGAGCACTCAAAAATTGTAGAAAAATAAATATATTATGTAACTTATTTTTATTTCAGGAAAATTCATGGATCTTTTTCAGATGTATAAATATCAACAGTTTAAAAAATGAAATTTATTCTTGACAATAATATCAAAAGTATCAAAAGTGGAAATTCCTAAATACAATTTTTTAGATTTAATCATTGTTCGGGTAAAAATAAATAGAAGAATAATTTTAAAATTTCATGAAATTTTTGGGGAATTTTTTTTTTCGAAAAAATTTTCTCAAGAAATGTTTTCGAAAAAAACGGAAAAATTTACTTGAAAAAAGTTATTCTCGAAAATAATTTTCTAGAAAAATACTCTAGGAAAAAATTTGCAAAAAAAATTTCTCAAAAAAAAAATTTCTGAAAAATTTTTCTCGCCAAAAAATTGTCGAAAAAGTTTTCTCAAATGGATGTAGCTTCCCAAGCACCTAATTTGATCTAATCTAGACTTTAAAATCAAATCTTGTATTTAAACGATCATAAACCCATAATAAAAATTAGGGAAATTACCTAATATACGTGTTTTTCTATTTGTATTTGCAAAAATACGGTACCTACTTTTTCTTTACAAATATACGTTTTCTGAGTTTCTTATCTTTTATTATTGCAAAAGTACGATCGCTTCACCCACACTATTGTGTCTTGTTGTCTTCAAAGTTATCATCATCGTCGATAATTTCAATCCGGTAATTGCATGACATCTATCCTCATTGATTTCTTTATCTACTTTTACTTGTTTATCAATGGATTCAGTTCAATTAAAGGTGAGATGATGATGATTGGGATGTGTTTATATACATATGTGTGTATTAGGATGATTTTGGATTAGATTTTTCATGGGTGAGATCAAAAAGCTTTAGACTTTCGTTAATAAGGTGTATTTGCTAATTTTTATTATCAATAAAGTTACTTTTGGTTGATATTCTTCAAGATGAAGTTGTGTTTGGATGAAATTGGTTGTTTAATAAGTTGCAGTTCTGTTGATTTTGGTTACTGGAGTTCATGTGACAAACATAATTAAGTTCAATATGGTTGATTTTGAATGCTTTTATAGTTATAAATGGTTGATTCATGTCGCACAGTCATATTTTTGATTTTGATTAACAATTTCGGGTACCACTTGTTTTCTTCTACTTGCAGATAAAGTTGTATATTACTGATTTTGTATATTACTGATTTTGATTAACAATTGATTATGTTTTGCTTGTGATTTGATTGCCCGAAGCACTGGATTTTTGCTTTTACTATTAATTATGTATTGTAAACATGTTTGGTTTTATATATATCTATTTCATAGGTAGATCTTCAATTACATGATTTGATACAATTTATATGTAATCTAAGCTTTTATATGTTTGATTTTTAGTGTTACTTGATATCATTGTGCTTATATAAGTATAAACTGATATTTTAATATGCAAATTCTTTTCAATCACCAAGGTTCATACAAAATTCTCTTTTGCTTCACGGTCTCCTTCGATCACCTCTATTTCTCCTTTCAAATGCAATTCGAAGGTGTATCCAAGGTAAAAGAAAGCCAAAAACTTAAAGTTAACAATTAAATTCAAAAAGATAAATTGGCATTTCGCGATGAACTTTTCCACCTCTGTATATCTTTGTTAATACTAAGTATGTTGTTCAAAAATTTGAATAATATACATTGAAAAGTTGATGTATGTTGCATTTTGTGTATCTAAAATATATGATATTACTTTAGATAATTTAGTATTAGAATTATATGTCAAATTGTGTTTAGTGAAATTGCACAAGATGTGTTTGACAAAATGCTTGTGAGAAATTATGTTGCACTGAAGTGTTTAACTTTAAGATTTTTGAAAAAAATGTATGCAAAAGAACCAAGAAAGGTATACGATAAAATACTACATTGAAGTAATCAGTTAATGCAATTGTTTTTTCATGTTTCATGTGGAGGTTTTGTTTTGTGGATGTTGTTAAGATCATGTATATTAATTTCTTCATTTGATGATTTTACCTGGAACTGGCCCCGCAGGGGCATCCATCTTAATAGTCATATTCAAAAATATCTATAAGTTACAACAGTTGCAACCTTGTTCGCAACCTTTGCACCCATGGTTGTAGAAGTTGCAAACATGGTTGCAGAAGTTGCAACCACCATTTATACATTAATATTAGCTCCAATTGACAACTTTCAAATGTTTGGTTGCAGAGAAGTGGGAAACATTGCTGTTATACTCCAACGCAGTGGGGAATGAGATGATTGGTTGATATTGTTAATGATGTATTGTATTTGGATAAAATTAGTTTCTTTATATGTTGTAGCTTGTTGATTTTGGTTACTGGATTTCATGTGACAAATAAATTTAAGTTTTATGCGGTAGATTGAATACTTTTGTAGTTATATATGGTTGATATATGTCGCACAATCATATTTTTCGATTTTGATTAACAATATCAGGTTCCACTTGTTTGCTTTTAGTTGCATATTAAAGTTGTATATTATTGATTATCTTATGCAATATTTAACGCGAGTACGAATGTTTTAGATGTCATAAATGGATCTTTCTTGCCTCTTGGTACTCGTCAGTCAGTGGTTGATTATGTTCCGCTTTCAATCTGGTTACCTGGGCAGAAACATTGTATTCATGCTATTTTTAACTTTCCTGATATATAGTTGCACATGCTGTTGAATATAGTTGCACATGTGGTTGAATGTAGTCACATCTTTTTTCTAAAGTTGCATTTTGGGTTTTTTTGAGTTGCAGTTATAGTTGCATTCTGTGGTATTATCTTGGTTTTCTTTTGAGTTGCACATGTGGTTGCTTTTAGGATTTGGAAATTTAGTTGCATTTTGGGTTTCTTTGAATTGCACTTGTAATTTCTTTTAGTTGCAATTTGTTTCAAAGTACTACTTTATGAGAAACTTTGCATTCTTCATTTTAGGTTGCACCTTATTTGTTTGAGGATTTATTACTTTAAGGGATTGACAAGAAAAGATTGTAGAATAAAAGAGCATTCAAATAAGTATATATCACAAAATATACTGTAATTAATCTCCAAATACATTGCAGCTTAAATTGAATAACTATATCAAATTCATTAATCATAAATAGCTAAAACCTATTTCTTTGGATTTCTGCATGTGCTCCTATTATGTCCATTTTCGCCGCATTTCCCGCATTTGATTTGTTAATAATGGTTTTCCGTTTCTCTCCTAAAAAGCTTTACATCTTCTTTCTTCGGTCTCCCAACCCTGATTCTTCCTTGTGGAGGGTACACTATCACAGATTTAATGTGTTCAGGTATTTCCCAAGTGTCTTTGTTTTCAACAGGATATACAAAGAACCACTCCCACAACTCATCATTCTCTGAATCAACTACATAGAATGTTAGTGGAAAGATTTTCCCAGCTACATCTTGGTTGCAGCGACCAATAACGTGCCTCCATATGCTGTTTTTTAAAAATGTGTCATCAACAACAATAACATGTATGCAATAAGTCCACCCTTTTTTTGAAGCATTTCGTGCTACAAAAATATATAAGAAGCATATATTCTCATCTAACTTGAGTTCAATTATCGAGCCTGAAATTATAGAGTACGATAGAAACAAATAAGGATAAAGCTCAGTATACGATTCAGTTGCATTTCCTCTCACCATTTGCAAAGCTTTTTCTTTAGATCTCCAAGATTTATTGTATTTGACTTGGACATTACCAATTCAACCTCAATGGCAACTAACATCAACTAAAACAACACAATGCAACTTAGGTGATCTCACTTGTAAAACTAGTGCATAGAACATCCAGAAAGGTTCAAAAACTACTATAACATAACAATCAATCGATAATCTCATTTACAATTAAAAGCAACTAAAAACACCACAATGCAACCAGGTGATCTTACTTGCAAAACTAGTGCAGAGAATACTTTAAAAAATTAAAACTTCGATAACATAGCAATTCGAGCCAATTCATAGTTTGAAACCTCATTTGCAACTAACGGCGACTATAAACAATGCAATGCAACCAGGTGATATCAGTTGCAAAACTAGAGAGGGGTCTTAATGGAAAAACTAGTGCAGAGAAAAATAAAAAAATTTCGGAACTATGATGGCATTACCAATTGGAGCCAATTCATGCTTTGCAACCTCATACGCAACTCACGGTGACTAAAACAACACAACGCAACTAGGTGTTCTCAATTACAAAATTAGTGCAGAGAGCTTGTAAAAAAGGTTCAAAAACTAAGATAGCATATTAATTTGAGCCAGTTCATACATCAAAACCTCATTAGCAACTAAGCATAACTAGAAAAAGGTAACGCAACCATGTGTTCTCAATTTCAAAACTAGTACAGTGATCATTAAAAAAAAAGATTCAAAAACTGAGATAGCATACCAATTCGAGCCAATTCATGCTTTGAAACCTCATTAGCAACTAAAAACAGCCAATTACATGTTAGGTATATGTCCTTAGTTTGATGATAACTTAACAAAACACCCTAAGTAGAAATTTAGTGTTTGTAGCTTTCAACGGATAAGCACTCTCAGGCTATCCATTGATGGTGTAGCTCTCAGGCTATCCATTGATGGTGTAGCTTTACTATATTTTTCATAAGTTAAAGATTGTAACACATTTCAGTTCACTAGATTATGTCTTAGTTTTTAGAAGCTGAATTTGATTTATAAGTC
>PHNY01017083.1:16590-32688 GCA_003724115.2 Anethum foeniculum
CATCCAAGGGCCACTAAACCAAATAGAAACATGGTGGATAAATCTAAGTTCATATGTTTCAAGTGTGGAATGAGTGGTCACTTTGCAAATGAGTGCAGAAAGCCAAGTATGGAAAAGAAAAATTGATTAACATGATTATAATGTTGTGATTGTGAAGACGATATGATTTCATATGTCAAATGTAACTAAATTCAAATAAAATGCAAGCAGATTAAGGTGTTGGTTTGGAAAGCCTAAAATTACTCCATGACTTTGACTAAAGAATTGAAAACTGTGAAACTAGCAACTCAAGTCACGACATGATTCGACATTTCAAGCGCAACTAAACCAACTAAAGTCAAAGCAGAGCAAGGTGTTTCTTTCGAAAGCTTATAACTACTCCCCGACTTTGACATAAAAAATAAAAAATATATGCACACTATCAAATCAAGTCACAACATAATTCGACACTTCAAATACAACTAAACTCAAATAAAATCCGAGCAGGGCAAGCTATTGCATTCAAAAGCCTAAAACTACACTTATACTTTGACAAAAAAATAAAAGCTATACACACTAGGAACTCAAGTCACGACAATGATTCGACACTTCTAATGCAATTGAAATCAAATAAATCTAAGAAGAGCAATGTGTTGTTTTCGAAATCCTAAAAATACTCAATCATTTTGAAAAAATAAACTTACAAAATTATGCATACTATCGATTCAAGTCATGACATGATTCGACACCTTCAATGCAACTAAATCAAATAAAATCGAAGCAGGGCAATGTGTTTCTTTCGAAAGCCAAAAAATACTTGATAATTTTGACGATAACTTACAAAACTATGCATACTAGCATTGCAACGCATGACATGATTCAAACCTTAATCACAACTTAAGTCAACTCAAATGAGAATATCTTAATTGTAAATACAATCTGCGAAAGATTCAAAAAGATTAAAATGATGATAGACTTGCAACTCCAAATTTGTTACATATTTTGCGACTAATTACAATCAAAATCAGTATAATGTAATCACTCAAACAATAAAACAAACACTTGAAATGCATAACAAAATATATAGTTGATTCAAAAGATAATATTCATTTGAAAGCTACAAGTTACTAGTGCAGTAAATCTTACCAATGACTAAACATAAATTATCCATTATCACTTCAAATGCAACCAGATTCACCAGATTCAAGCAACTAATAGAAATATATCTAAATTTTTCATGTCAATTCAAAATTACGAGTTAGTAACTAGAATTACCTCGGCAACAATTTGTAAAATTAGATTGAACTTTGACTTATCTTAAACAAAACAACGAACATCGAGTTCTGAATTTTGTTGATGATAGAACATAGCGGTAAAATTGAAGAAGAAGAAGAAGCTGAGTTCAGTGTTTGGATTCTTTATATAACTGAAATACCGTATATTTGCAAATAAAATAACATATAAGGTATATTTGCAAATACCTTTAAAAACTAAAAGTAATTTTGCAAATAATTACTTTTAATTATATATTTATGAAAAAATCCCTATAAATTATTGAACAATATCAAATATATTTACGTTTATTTCAAGAAAAACATATCTACCTGGCACATACATAAAAAATTAGTTTTACTGCCATTACCAAATCTAATATATTTACTGTACACAAAAATAAACTACTCCCTCCGTCCGACAATAGTAATCTCTTGAAAGAAATTTTTTTCCCATAATACATGTCCACTTTTCCTTTTTAATGCAAATATAATAATATTATTCCAAAAATAGCCTTCTTGAAAGTTGTATAACATTTAATAAGGGTCGAGTAAAAATCTACATTCATTCATTTATGAGGGGCATAAGTGTAAAAATATTATTAAATTAATAATTTCTTAATATGCGTAATTTTTTCAAAAAGGACTTGTATTGGGGGACGGAGGGAGTAGCAGGCAGAAAAAGCGCATACATTCGCACAACATTCCTTGTACATGACAATTCACATGCACCAAAGCATCCAAATAAATCCAACAACACATTTTATTACTACCCCACAAAATATTTAAGTTTGTTACATACACACACCTCTAGCTACACCCCCCTCTTTTTCCGACCCTAGACGCCACTCAACACACACACAACTTAAAATGTATAAACCCTAAATTATGCACACACTGATACACACACATAAAATCTCACTCTCACTACTAATCACTCTATGGCGACTAATCGGCAGCTCCTGAAAGTCGAGCCGGCGATTTGGCGAGCCTGTGCCGGAACTTCCGTACACATTCCGGCGGTCAATTCTAGGGTTTATTACTTTCCTCAAGGCCATTCCGAGCAATCGGCGTCCACTCCGTCTTTCTCGCCGCTCGTTTTCTCGCGTCCGTACACTCTCTGTCGCGTTCTCGCCGTTGGATTCTTCGCTAATCCCGAGACTGATGAGGTGTTTGTTAAAATGCATCTCCTGCCTGTTACTCCTGATCAAACTGTGATACTACAGAATGAGCAGGTAATTGTTTATCTAATTGTTTATTTTTACTGTTTGATTGTGCTTGTTTTTACTGATCTGGTGAGAATTTTTTACTGCGGTTACTTATTTGTTAATCATATGGTTTAATTGTTGATTGTTTTGGTTATGTCATAGATAATTGTTGTTATATGTGTGTGTATGTGTTGTTTTTAGTGATTGGTTGAGGATTGATTGATTATGAAATGTAGTCAATTATTTGTTAATTTGTGGTATGTTTTTGTTAATTGTTTGGTTTGTTTGTTGGATATTGCGATTATTAATGGTAAAACCTCTGTAGATTAGTGATCTCGAGCCCGGCGAATTTTGATAAATAGTTGAGGTGAAAGTGCTCTGTTTATAATGTACTGTAATTTATGTGACTGTTATTATGCTAGTTTATTGACAGAGTTTAAAGAACATATATAATCAGGTATTTGTTTTCACGTTTTTGTTTAGGATGATGAACTTTGTTTGATATGTTTTTGTTAATTGCTTAATTTTTTGGAAGCGAGTTATTGTTATTATTATTTTTTTACGGTTAAGATGATTTATTATGTGTAAAATGGAATGGAAATTATTAATGGTGGGTTAATTGGATAGGGGGATGTAGAGGATGAGAATGATGTCGTCTCGTTCTCTAAGATTTTGACTCCATCGGATGCGAACAATGGTGGAGGATTCTCGGTCCCGAGGTTTTGTGCTGACTCGATTTTTCCACCACTGAATTTCGAGGCTGATCCACCTGTGCAGAACCTTGGAGTGAGGGATGTGCACGGCATTGTTTGGGAGTTTCGCCATATATATAGGGGTACCCCACGTCGCCATTTGCTGACGACGGGTTGGAGCAAGTTTGTGAACAATAAGAAGCTGGTTGCTGGGGATTCTGTTGTGTTCATGCGAAACCGTCGTAATGGTGAGATTTCTGTAGGAATAAGGAGGGCTGTTAAAGCTAATGCTGATTGCAATGGGCGGTGGAATTATTATGAGGACAAAAGAGAGAGGGAGGGGTTTTCTAGAAATGTCAGGGGTAGGGTTGCTGCGGAGGCAGTGGAGGAAGCTGCCCAGTTGGCTGCCAAAGGATTAGGGTTTGAGATCCTGTATTACCCTGGTGCTGGGTCTGCAGATTTTGTGGTAAAGGCAGAAAAGGTGGAGAGGTCCTTTTCTGTGTTTTGGACGATGGGAATGAGGGTGAAAATGGCAGTGGAGACGGAAGATTCATCAAGAATGACTTGGTATCAAGGGACAGTTTCATCTTCCGTACTGCCAGATAATGGGCCCTGGCGAGGTTCTCCTTGGCGGATGCTTCAGGTATATTGATATATATGTACTCGTTTCTTAAAAATTTTGATATAGGTAGATCAAATTGTATTCTCTTAACATTTGTACAATTTCCATCATGATGCATTGCCAAACACTAGTAGTAAGCATCTAAACATCTCCATTGATTATCATTTATTAGACAGCTAGAAATGACACTTAATGTTTTTTTTATAGGCATTTATACATTTCACAATTAGTTTATATAAAATCACTTATTTAATTTTAAACTCTAATGCTACAGTGGGCATAATCATTTTAATTTGGTTATGTATATATATTCTCCTTGGAATACTTCCATGTTATCTCTAAATTCCCATGCATTTAATTTTTGTTATGCAGGAGGCTCCTTCTTCCTCCACTTACTTTAGCATATCAATTTTCTAGAAGATGATTTTATATATATATATATATGTATATGTATATATGTATATATGTATATATGTATGTATGTATGTATATATGGTAATTCTCAGTGAGGAATTGCCTAAGTGAGTAATGTAGGAACCAATAGACACATTCTAATATTTCATTTGTGTGCTAATGTCTGTTATGTCTAATGTTCATGTAACAATTACTTCTTTTCAATTTTTTTTCCCACTATTTCACCATAAAATATTGTGTTCAGTGAGAAAAATAATCAGTATTTAGTACAATAATACTGTTGTGTAAAAAAAATTACACCCTGTTTCCTAAAAAACAATGTTCTTTAAAAGCAATACAAAAAAAAAACATTATTTTCTTTAAATAAATGATATGTTCCATAAAATATAATAGCGTTCTGTATTTAAAATAAAATTGGTACATTAAAATATTTTGTATTTCTCGGTATTCGACAATTTATTAGTATTCCACAATTTATTTTTCTTTTATGATCTTTGTCATTTATATTTTTGTAAGGTTATTTTTTATATTTTTGTGTGTATTGGAATTTTCTAGTGTTCTGTAAAAATAGTATAATGTATTATTTTCAAAAACTATATTGATTATATTAAAAAGTAGTGTTTTATAAATAAATAAATAAATCGTGATCAATTAAAAAACATATTATTTTATAGGTAATTGTTTATTCTGTAAAATATTAAAATTAATATTATGATTACGCAGGTAATTAATTTGTCCTCTTAACTTTAGTTATAAGAAAAATTTAAAGATGGGTTAATGTTTGTGAAATTAAAATTATAATAAATTTTAAAAAGTAGTAAAAGTAATGCATGTCCGTGTTTTAACGGGAGTTGTGACTCCATGTTTGTTCACCTGGTACGATGATATCTTAGTGTAGTTTAGTTTTTTTATCCAACAGCTGAAATGAAAAGAAACGTTATGAAGTTTAGTTCCTCATTGAACCTTCCTCTCACTCTCTTTTTATATATACTAGAATATACACTAAACTATAATAAGCAAATATGGGTATATTTGTTTGCAGTTTGGTTCAACATGGTTCAACCATTAGATCTTATGCTAAGGAATATTCTATATTTAAACTACTGTACTAAAGGTCCAAGGTTCGAATCCCATTAACAATAGATTTAAACTAAGATTTTTATTTTATTAACAGTGTTGTAAAAAGCGAGAATCAAACTTAATCGATAGAGACACCGAATAGGGATTAATCGGATATTCTAGGATTAATCGGAATGATTAATCGGGCAACTAATCGGAATCAATTTAATATTATTTCTTCATATAATAATAATGATAATAATTATTATTATTATAATATATAAATTATAGACTTGAACAACAATTTAATAAAATTTATATAAAAAAATTAAAGCAAGAAAGAACAAAATTGTAAGTTGAATAATTGAATTCACTTGTTTACTTATTATGTTCAAAATAGTACACGAAGAGAATTCAACATTAGCAATTTAGAGATTTTTACGATACTACAATTCTGAGCACTAGCAAAAATAGGGTCATTTTTTAAAAGTCTCACAAGTACTTACATGTACGCCACCCCATAATACTGGGTGTGATAAAAAAACTAAATATTTATGCAAAGGTAGGTTATACAAGCTGAATATGGTTTTTAATTTTTAATTTTTTTTACCACCAATTTTTGTCCGATTTTGAACCTTTTTTTGAAAATAACAAATTTTCAGCCGATTTTCGCTTAGGTGGCCCACCGTATAGCGATTAATAGCAATTAATCATTTAGGACATTGATTATTAGTTCTAAACAATACAGATCATATGAAAAAACAATTATTATCATAAATAATATATTAGTAATATTATAATCTTTTAAATGTACAAATTTAACCAATATAAATTATATTTTCTAATTTTATTTTGGAAGCTAATTAACATGGGTTAAAATATATATTGAATTAAAATTAAAATAACTGTTAAAAATAAATACAATTATAAAAGAAAGTAATTATAATAGATTAGAAGAATCCCGTGCGACGCACCGGTTATGAGCTAGTATATATACCAATAATAATGGTCTTTTATTGTGGAAAGTCAAGCTGTGGCATATTGAACTTCAAAAATCGTCGTGATTCATTATTTTAGTAGCTTTTTTTTTTAAAATTTATTGTGATTAGTAGTACTTTTTAAGAAGCTGCGTACTGCATAGTGATATACTTGGAAAAACTAGAACCAAATGCATTTGAATGAGTTTTGAAGTTTCTGATGTATTCATTTCACATGAAAAAGTCATACTTTGACTACTCTTTTTGTGATGGTGGGGGTATATATTTTTCAATAATGATAATGTAAATCACAAGTATCAGATATCTTTCTGTTGTAGGTCCATGGCCTATATTGATGTTTTATGGAGTGATTTTGAAATTCCATGATTTTAGCACTCGGAGCAGTAAACTTATGAATTAGGCATAAATAGAAAACCAGGAAATTTGTACCTTTTCAATGTGATCTCATATGTATAATTGGTAGCAAAGTATGTCAAATAGCGTTCCGCTGATGAGTCAGAAAATGAACTTTAGCATACGTCATTACCATGACCTAGTAAGATGGCAACGATATGTTGATCAAAGTTTATACCATACGGTTGTCACAAAAATACTGGCCATCTTTTGTGTATTTAAAATATTCAAAAATGTAAAAGCTTGATTGGTTGGGTTTGGCCACCATAATCAAATTCATCAATACATGGGTGATGGGTGCTTAGTTTTGTGTAGTCTAGAAGATAGATTACAATGGTGTGTAGGCGGCTTGGCGCATGTTTCTATGTGCTTTGTACAATTCCTCTAGTTTGTTGCATAATGAGCAAGCGTGTCTTTTCTGACTAGAGTACCATCTTGATTCCATATTTAGATGATAAACAGGACCAGATGTCAGAGTTTAATCACAAGTACAATAGTGTCCATTTCTACAGCTTAAAACTCTTAATAGGAAACCTCCAAAATTGATATTATATTGGAAGCCTAAAGGTGGAATATCTGTTAGCTGTTAGGTATGGAATTGAGTAACTGAAGTGGCTACTTAACTCTTTCGCCTCCAGTGCAATTTTTTTTTTTTTCCCGGCGAATGCATCTTCATTAAGATGCATTTCTTCAGTCTACTTGTCTATTATTATTGTACCTTTTTCTTACGTAACTGATTCCCAATATTTTTCTTGCGACACAAAGGTAAATCAGCAAGATTTTGATCGTGAATACTAGAGGAACTTATTGCACCATCTTACTCATTTGTCAGCACCACATATTCACAAGCCCAGATCCTCATTGTTACATTAACAGCTTTCTTACCTAAATTCTGATTGACCCTGTTAAACCTAGTTATCTTGCTTGGTCTAAGGACATGTATACATTTGCTTGAGAGACGAATTATAATGCTCTCTCTTCCGCTTTCATTTGCGTTATTTTCTTAGATCGTTCCTTTGTGAGATGGGGTTTGCACATGGTGATGCAGAAGTTACACATTCAACACATGCCTTGGTGGTGAAAAGGTACACATGCGAGAATTTTACTCTCGTGCCATAGAGCGTGGAGGTTCGACTCCTCTCCAAGGCATAATTTGGGATGTTACTTCAGATGAATTTCACTGTTTGCATTTTGCATATGTTAAATGAGTATGTAGGACTTTTAATTAATATTGTCACTAAGCCTTTTCATTTTTCCTTTTACTCGCGCAATTTTTCCCAATGGTTGCACCATTGTCTAGTCATCTTTGTGCATGTGCAAAACGCATGCTTCAATCATCTGACTGCTGATTGAATTTATTGTTATTGTACTTATCCTTGTTTGCTTACCATCCCCGTATTATTTTACAAAATATGTGCAGGTGAAATTCTTTTTTATCATTATGGAAAAATATGGGAAAAGCATGTTGTACATGTACTTCTTTTGTGCCTGAGCCTAATGATTCTCAATAAATATAGTGTACTTTTTAAAAATACTGTTCTCATTTGCAATATATGTTTTCTAATTTGCCTTGAGAACTTACTGCTTTGGGTATTAAGTTGTACCATCTGCTTGGTGTTTATGCACTTTATTGTGTTCTCTTTTTAGATCGTAGGAATAGCTATTTGTTATTTACTTGGAATTGTATTTACTCATGCTTGTTATGGTATAAAAACATTTACAGCCTCGGGATGCCTGTAGTAAGAGGTGATGTATTTTGCTCACTAATTTCTACTGAGTTTCCAAATGATTACTATTTCTTTTTACCATAATTCTCGTGTGGTGGTGATAGTTAGAAGGTACGGCAAGGTCTTCTGTGATATCCATTTTAACTAATTCACAAACCATCCTGGAATTAAGATTTTGTAGCCTGACGGTTGAAATATGTTTTTAGTGGTTTATGCTCTTTGTTCTCTTAACGGTTGTACCTTTAGCTGTTCTATTATGAGAAAATAAGGCACTATAAGGGAAAATCGTGTCTTCCTGCATTGCATCGACTTTCTATTGAAGTTATCTGATATAATGTTTGTCTACCTGTCTGCAACTTTCATGTTTAGATGTTTGATTAACCTATTGCTCTACATCTATACATACGGATTACTTTAGCGGCACCTTGAAAAAACTATGCACATCTATTTTTTGTATGATACGGAAAAATCAAGGAAAAAGAAAGTGGTTTTTGTTCACAGCAGGTTATATTTATCTCTAAATTAAAAGATAGTGCAAAGCGGTATGTAGTAATGTAAGTTGGGGATGATGAGAAAGTCTCCTTGACCAGAGACTTTAAGTAGGATGTAGTCTTCGGGTAGGTCAATTTTTGGCCGAAAATATAGAAGTGAAATCAACTCCCCTTATATCTTTACGTCTTTATGTCTGATTGAAGTTTCCGTATTTCTGTGATATAGGTTACTTGGGATGAACCTGAAGCTTTGCAGAATGTGAAGAGGGTGAGCCCTTGGCAAGTTGAGAGTGTTGTGGCAACACCATCACTTCATACAGAATTTCATCCCACAAAGAAATGTAGACTTTCTCAGGATCCAGGGTTGCTATCTGATGGAGATAGAGAACTTTTATTTCCTATGCCATGCTTATCTCATTCATTGATGGGGCCCTTGAACTCATCATGGATGAGTTATAATTCCTTCCCTGCTGGCATTCAGGGAGCCAGGCAAGAACAAATTTGTGTTTCTGGTGTACCTAATAACATTTCGGAAACCAGTCAACAAATTTGCAGTAACTTTTTCGTTGGCGACATGTCACCAACGGCAGAAACTACTGAATTGAATATTGGTGGTACACAGGTGGATAATTTATCACCTGATAGTCATAGCAGCGTGCATTTCTTTGGCAATGAGCAAGTTGGAAAACGAAAAGTCAGCAACTTTCCGCCAAAAGTTGGAATTAGCTCATTCCAGTTATTTGGTAAGATTATACACACGAATAATCCCACTGGAAGGGGTTTCGATGATGTAAAATGCACCGGAGAAGATGCCAATAAAATTTACAGAGAAAGCGGTGGGGACCACCCTTCGAATCGTTCTTTAACCTATCCATTTACAGAGTTCTGCAGCACAGGTGATGTCCAATGCCAAAGAGACTCAGCTAGTGAAGATGTTTATTCTGAATGAATGCCTTCCAACTCAGAAGTTGTATCATCGTTGGTAAACTTAGTATCCCTCTCTCCTGTTAGAACGTTCATCTTGTACTGCTAATGCTAGACTTTAGACATCTTTCCTTTTCAAATTTTATCTCCGTTTTCTCTTGTTCGGGTTATTTGGTCTCTGAGAGGTGAACAGCAACTTGCTGCTGCAGCTCTGCAACTAATTCCGAGTTTAGTGAAAATGTTTCACTTGGCTTTAATTTAAGAAATGAATTTTTGTAGTAAAACATTGTTTGTAGTATTATTCTGTATATTTGGATTTAGTCGGTTTTTTCAATTTAAATTTAATTTATTGGGACCAGCTAATGTTGCTGATATGGATCTTAGTATGTTGAAAAGTATTATTCTGACATTAGAGATATTTAAAACATTTTTCAGTTAAATTCCGAGCATGCAATTTACATATTTCAATAAGATAAAATAAGTTAATATTACAATTTTAAGAAGTTCCGCCCAGTTATTGTAACTTATAACATCTTTCAAGAAATTGAAATTGAAGAATAGAAAGGAAATATTTAATTTCTTCTGACTTATTCCTAATTCTTTTTAGAATGCAAGGGAAGAATATCTAAGGAAGTTGAGAATAATTTTTTTGTATATATATATATATATATATATATAGATCTTAATTTTTTTCCTCACTTTTAAAAAACTTTGGAATTTCTTATATATCATTTTATTATTAATTTTCTTTTCTTTATATGTCATGTCATTTTTTTTAATTATTCAATTTTTTAATGATTGTCATGTTATTTTATAATTCAGAACAAAATTTCCCTAAATTCTTATATTTCAGACTAAATTACATGTAAACAAAGTGTTTTAGCCCATCTTCAGTTTTAAACAAATTTTAAAGAACATACTCAGCAGATGAATACAGTAACAGTCGACTTTGACCTCAAAATAAAATGCCAATTGACAAGTATAAAAAAATCAAGCTGAAAAAAAAAAAAAAAAAAAAGACAACCAGAGGTGAGCAAATAATCCCACACTAGCTCCTCCTCTTTCTACTCTGCTCTTGGTTTCATCACACTATTGTATCACCAATGGCAGTTTCTCTCTCTAACAATTTCTCTCTCTACAATCCTCCAAAAACCCTACTTTATAAAAAACCAACCTCTTCTCTTCATTTTAACCCTACTTCTATATCTTTTTCAAACAATAAATCCTCATCTCCGTTTTTATTTTTATCAAACACTAAATCCCCATTTTCTTTTAATTCTTCATTTTCAGTCAAAGCTTCCAACTTTTCTTCTCAGGTACTGTACTTTCTTTCTTCATATGTATCTACATGTATGTATATATAATTCATGGGTTTGGCAAGATTACAACTAATAACTTATAATTTGAATTTTGAATTAGAAAAGAGGTACTTTTTTCTTTATTTATTTTAAGTTTGACATTGTTGACATAATATTTATCTAATTGCTTTGTGAGATACGGTTGTTGAATTGAGAAAGTTTGATTGAAAATTGACAGAAAATAATTTGCATCAGCTCGTACGAGTCGGAGTTTCTAGCTCATTGTTGTTTATTAGTACAAGTTTATGCAGAAATGTGTGGATATAGATATTGGTACATGAAAAAGATTATCTTTATGTTGTTACGGAATTTTGAAGAAGTGATGAGTAGTTGTTTTTTTTGTAATTGTCCAAATTTAATTTTCGGCTTTTAAGTTTTGAGTCATGTTAGGGGTCCCGAAAATTTTAACCAATCGAAATTTTTTGATTGTTAAAATTTGTTTGCACCATTTGGCATATATTACTGATCGTTACCATTGCCATCGTCATTTGGGTGCACCATATGGTAAATATTTTGGAACTTCTAACATTGCCCTTAGATTAACGAGCAGAGGAATTAGAAATGCAAGGATTCATTTCATTGCCAATTTAATAAGGTGCCGTATTTGAAGTAGTGTGTACCTATGAGTTATGAGAGATAGATAACAATTGTTTTTTTCGATTGTCACTTGCTGACTTTGATCTCCTAGAAGTTACTGTTGCTTTTAGACTTGTTTCCTGCCTACCCATTTTTTCAAACTTTTGTTGAACATGTTGAACATTTTATATGTTGTTTATGATTGGTCTTCGAATTGTTCAGTTAATTTAAAGTTAGATTAGCCACCACCTAATGATCCTAGATTAAACACAAGATGTGCTTTATAATATTATATTGATTTTCCTGTTGATGTATAAGAACTGTTAATGTTATTTATAACATGTTGCCTATACTCAATTCATTACTGTATTATTTGGTAGATAAATGATCAAGATGAAGTTCTCCTAAATGACGTAAAGAACAAGGTAAATGATGGAGAAGAGAGACGTCCTACTTTGAAGTCCCTACTGAAAGTTTACAAGGAGGCTGTCTTGATTGGAGACGAGAGGACCACTTCTGAAGTTGAGTCAATGATATGCAAGGTTGAAAATGAGAAAAATGAGTTGGCCATGAAAACTTCAACTCTCACAGCAGAGATGAATTCGGGGAAGGAAAGATATATACGATTACAAGCAGATTTCGATAATTTTAGGAAAAGATCAGAAAAGGAGAAACTTACAATAAGGAGTGATGCTGAGGGTGAAGTTATTCGGAGCCTCTTGCCCATGGTTGATAATTTTGAGAGAGCCAAGCAACAACTCAAACTACAAACAGATCAAGAGAAAAAGATCGATGCAAGTTACCAGGGCATATATAAGCAATTTGTGGAGATTATGAGAAGCTTACGTGTTGCTGTTGTTGCTACTGTTGGGAAGCCATTCGATCCCTTAGTAAGTTGAAACTTGAAACCTTTCACAGTTGCTTCTAATTGATATTATTAATTTTCATTTCTTTGCAACTGTATTCTTTCTCTAAGTTTAGTAAGCACAAGAAAGAATGGTAGTAGATGGAAAGTATTAGACATTTTAGGGACCTTATTAGTTTTTAGAGTAAAGGGGTCTTGTCTCTTGATGGCTGGCATTTATGCTGTATAATAATTCACCATAATAAATAAAATCGTACAATTCATATAGTCACTATTTACCACAGCAAGCACTAGCATCTCAACATGACTTTAAACCTTGTAGAAGAGCCTAAAAATAGGTTTGACTCATCTCAGCCAACGTGCTGTGCAGGAGCAAATGTTTCGCTCCCTCCCGATTTTGTGCATATATATATGTTTAATTATTTATTGTGATTCCCATCTGAACACCCTGTAAACAATGTCTCTTTTTGGAGTCTTCCGTACCCTTCATGGATTTGCTTAATTTACAGGACGCTTGGAAATCTGTACATGATTGAGAAGGAATAATTTATATGGACCCTATTTATATTAAAAACAGTCTCCGTGGCACATAAACTTGCATGGCACAACACAGTTGTGAAGTATATGCCGACTCAATAGGTAGCATATCTGTGTGGACAACAAATTGCTTGTTTTTTTAAGTAGACCCTCAGCCACGCACAAACTCACACTTACATTCACACATTAGACATATATTCTTTATCCTTCTTTACCGTCGTAGTTGCAATTGCCTAAACCTTTCTTATTTCATTAAATCTAGTCAAAAGCGTTGTCTACAATCATCACGACCTAAAGATATAGATTGCAGAGTGATACAAACTTTTGCGAGTTCATTTACACGAGGGCTTCTGTTTGTATGTTGTGGTATACTGGTATAACTATGTATCTGATAATAGATCCTGATATATTTTTTTTGTTATTTAGGGTTTAGTCTTTTTTCTCTGCCAACCATCTACTGCAACTCTCTCCATCCATAATTAGTAGAAAAGCTTTCTGACATCCATGCCTTTTCCAGTACTTACAATTGATATATATATGTGAATATGCCATATTAAATATGCTCCATTTTTCGTAAGAGGAGATTTTCTGTGGTGCTTTGCCTATGTAAAGGCTTGCACTGCGTTACTATGTTTTGTAGATATAAACTGTTGCAGAACAAGATAGAAGCAAATTTAGAAGGTGAAGGGTGTCTCCGGATCTTAATCAAATATTAGAAGTGACTATAGAAGTATAGAACCAAGGAAAGGGCGGAGTAAAAATAGACTGAAATTGATATCCTCTCCCTCCGGGTGCTGAAGAGAATGTCCCATGAGAGTTTTTAGTGTCTTTGTCATCTATTCACCCTATATCAATCTATTAAGATTTACACTTTTTTTTTTTTAGTTTCTCGTCACTTCTATCGTATTTTTCCATAATTATAGTCAGATGTGTTAGTTGTATTTTGCTCTTTACTTTTTGTTCTCACTAGGAACCTTCTGCACTTCCCTGTCTTTGTTACAGAAAATGAAATGTTGGTTCAAGAATAGGAACTAGGGTACCTACTATATGGCATCTGCCATTGGGACACGGACGCTTGGTTTAACTAGGCCTTCAATTATGCAACGAGTTACGCAAAAATGTAGAAGTTAATTTATGATGCCATTTCTTATTTTAATTAGTATCTTTTTGGCGCAGCTGCATGAAGCTATAGCACGTGAGCCGTCTCATGAGTACAAGGAAGGTATTATAGTGCAAGAATTCCGCCGAGGTTTCCTACTTGGTGATCGATTACTAAGACCAGCAACGGTTAAAGTTTCTGCTGGCCCCGGTAAAAAGAAACATTCTACTGTTGTTAAGGAACCAACTGAACAATCTGCTGCAGCTTCCGGATTAGATGATTCTAGGTGAATGAAACACGAGTCTAATTTTTTTACTCTAGATACTTTTAATATTTGATTGGCTGTTCTAGAAACTTTATTCTAGCATGCTACTAATTTGATTTATTGGCCAAGGCAAATGCAATGGCCCATACAATAATCTCTTCCTACATTAAATGTTGTACTCTGAGCATGAAGTGGCAGCTGCCATACCATATTTACCATGTATGTGCTAAATTTTTGCGGATATTTCATTTATCTGTTTAATTAGAATCAATGATATCGCATGATGCAACACTATTTATAATACTCCTACTGTTTCAAAATAGCAGTTTCAAAATAGATGTCCACTTTCAAAAAATCACACATATTAAGAAATATGAATGTTGATGAAAAAAGTTGTATTAATTGCATTAATTGAGGAGTATAATATTTGGTACTCCCTCAGTTCCACAATACAAGTACTTTTTGGAAAAATGACGCATATTAAGAAATCATTAATTTGATAATATTTTTTCACTTATACCCCTTATGAATGAATGAATGTAGACTCTTACTCAACCCTCATTAAATGTTATACAGCTTTCAAGAAGACTAATTTTGGAATAATGTCATTATATTTGCATTGGAAATGAAAAATTGACATGTATTATGAGAAAAAAATTCTTTCAAAATAGACTTGCTATTGTGGGACGGAGGGAGTATATAGTTGATCTGGAAAATATAAATTAGAGATATGTGAATTAAATTTGATTTTGAAAATATAAACTTCTATTGAAAGTTGAAATGAACAACTAATTAACAATTTTTTTAAAAAAATTGGACGTGTATTTTGAAACGGAGGGAATAATAGGTTCTGTTATTAAAAAAAATGTTATATTGATTTGGTTCCCAAAATTTGATAGTTCGGACTAAACCAAACTGTGAGGTCCCCCAAATTTCTTATGAAATAATTTCCGTTATTGTAATGTTGTTATTATTATGTTTATATTTACACATTTTTCTGAATTAACAACCTGAATCGAGAGTCAGGAAAAAAGAGCCTCTTGTGCCCTCTGAGTGAGTTAGAATCACCCTCTATCTTCCAAGTCCCCACTAGGATACTAAACTCAAACGCTATAATTCTTTGTATAATATTTTCAAGTTGCAAATTGGGCTAAGTATCAGGTAGATGATTGACTGCGTCCAGAAAACTTAAGTAGGTCACTCATTGCAAATTTGACTCAAAGTGATCATTAATGAACTTAATTGGATCATTTTGTTAACGTTAAAAATTGAAATTATCCAAAATTGAAAAATGGTTACATAGGTGGATAGAGCTCGTTTTGGACTTCAATCTGGTTACCAAAACTTGCTATTTGCCTCAAGGAATCATGATGAAATCTATTTTTGATTCTTCGAAATCTCAAAAACAAGAGAATCAAAGACAGATTTTATCATGATTTCTTGAGCCAAATATCAAGTTTTAATAATCATATTGAAGCCCAAAAAGAGCTCTACCCACGTATGTCACCAGTTTTCAATTTCGGCTAATTTCAAATTTTGACTTTAATAAAATGATCAAATTAAGTTAGTTGATGATCACATTGAGTCAAATTTGCAATGAGTGACCTACTTGAGTTTTCT
>PHNY01017242.1:15601-30149 GCA_003724115.2 Anethum foeniculum
GTTGCCAAACGGTTTCAGTCTGAATAAAATAAGAATAAAAAATCTAAAAAGATATATGCTACGTTCACTGCTGCAACATCAGTAATTGACAACATCAGTGTCCCAAAAATGCCAAGGTTGATAATACTGCAAATCTTGATCAGAATCTTCCTAGTTCTACCGTCATTACTACTGTGACATTGATTAGCCAACATAATTACTACTGTGACATTGAACAGATATGATAACAAACCAACTTTATCAAATGAATTAATGAATCTAATAATTAAATATTATAGTTTACAATTACCCCTAATTTCACTACCACTTCACCATCTAAACATGCATGCATGGATGTGTACTCAAGCAACCTTTTATCTGAACTGTAAAAATGGTTACACCGATACCAAATACATAAAAACTAATTAACCAAGCTATATTGGTACTAAGAGAAAGGAAAATCGCATCAAGTTCAAAAAGCATGTTTTAAAAATCAAAGTGTCATTTTAAAATAATAAAAATTACTATAATATTCCACTCTCAAAATTTAATAATTAGAAAATCATTAATATTATAATAAACAATTACGTGTTGCATTTAACAAAAAATGATGAAATAATTATTAATAGATTACAATACACACACAACCACCCAAAATTAATATAACAATTCAAATGTATAAAATCCCACATGTAATAAATCAAATAAACAAAATGATGATAAACAATAGAAATTGTAATTTAAAACTTACAATTATATGGCTCAGAACTCAAGCACCAAAATAGTATATGCGGACTAGGAATGAAGAGCTGAAAAACGTGTAAGTAAAATATGTAATAAATATCTTAAATCAAATGTTCATATAAATTATTAGTAAATATAATAATATCAATGTCAGTAGGTACAACTCAAATATACATACCTTTTTACAAGCAGTACAAGCTAGAACAGAACAGTTGCCTATACCTTAGGATAGCCTTCCTCCTGCATTTGTACGAGACACCATATAAATATACATATAATAATAATTGAATCTTAACTAAATATAACTCATCTTCATCCTTACCCGAGACCAGCACTGCACACTTTTCAGGTGTCTAAGACTTATGTTTGTATAAACATATACTGATCATACTATCCTATTAAAAATAGGCTATATTGGTATCACGTAAATTAATTTTACCTTATCACTATATTATAGAATTTAAGTAGGACTCCATTTCTAATTTCTAGATACTTCTAAAATTTGAATTAGAAAAAAAAATATAATTTTAAACATAACTTATATAATTTAAAGTCTAAATGATAAAACAATTAGATTACAATATCGGGGTATTATATACTTCCCCCTTAAAAGAATTTCGTCCTCGAAATTGAAATAACATACCTGATTCAAAAAGATAAGGATATTTTGTACGAACAGAATCCTCCATTTCCCATGTAGCGTCTCGAGCATCGTGATTTTTCCAAAGAACTTTCACAAAAGGAATCGCCTTTTTAAGCATTACTCTTTCCTCTCTCGCCAATATAGATTCAACTTCCTCATCACAAGATAGATCCCGCCAAATGCGTCTAAAGGATACTGAACAATATGATGTGGATGATAAACATACTTCTTTAAAACTGATGCGTGAAATACGTCGTGTACTCGTGACAACTGAGGTGGCAATGCAACTCTGTATGCTACTGCTCCAACCTTCTCGAGAATCTCAAAAGGACCAATATATCTCGGACTCAATTTACCTATCGGGCCAAAACGCTGAATGCCCTTCATCGGAGATACTTTAAGAAATACCTTATCTCCAACCTTAAATGCATATTCACGTCTCTGGATAGCTCTTTTGTCTAGATCGAGCTTGTCTAAGTTTTTCTAGAGCAAATGTTACTTTATCAGTAGTCACCTGAACTAAGTTGAGACCTTCCAAAAGTTTCTCACCCACTTCATTCCAACAAGTCGGTGTCCTACACCTGCGCCCATACAGTGCCTCAAAAGGAGCCATACCAATGCTGGCCTGCCAACTATTGTTGTACGCAAATTCAACCAACGGTAAATACTCATCCCAATTTCCAAACCATTCCAATGCACATGCTCGCGACATATCCTCCAAAATCTAATTTGTCCGCTCTGACTGCCCATCTGACTGCGGATGAAAAGTTGTACTATAGTTCAACGTGGTACCCCATGCCTTTTGAAATCCCTGCCAAAATCTTGAAGTGAATCTCGGATCCCTGTCAGATATAATCGAAACTGGTATACCATGAAGTCTAACAATCTCATTTCTGTATGCTAATGCCAAACTCTCTAAAGACATGTTCCCACGAATCGCCAAAAAGTGAGCAGATTTAGTTAGTCTATCGACAATCACCCATATCGCATTATTTTTCTTCAAAGTTTTCGGCAATCCAATAACAAAATCCATACAAATGTTCTCCCATTTCCATGTAGGTAATTCCAAAGGCTGTAGCAATCTACTTGGTCTTTGATGCTCGATCTTCACCTGTTGACAAGTCAAACACTTTGAAACAAATTCAGCTATGTCATGCTTCATACCACTCCACCAAAAGTGTTCCTTCACATCATGATACATCTTCGTCTCACCTAGATGAATTGAGAATGTGGATCGATGGGCTTCCTCCAATGATTCCTCTCTAAGTTTCTTATTATTAGGCACACACAACCGGTTATCCATCCAAACAATACCATGGTCATCAATACGAAATCCTGGCTGCTTCCCTGTTTTTCTGTCTTGTATAAGAAACCACAATTCTCCATCACCATCCTGAGCTGCCTTTATCCTAGAGATAATACTAGGCTCAACATGCATACTTGCCAATATCCCATCTGCACCTTCATGGTAGAACTCTAAGCCAAACCTTTCGATCTCATGCTGAAGAGGTTGTTGATATGTCATCAATGCTGCCAAATTTCCAGAATTCTTTCTACTTAATGCTTCAACAACCTTATTAGCTTTGTCAGGGTGATACTGAATAGTCACGTCACAGTCTTTTAAAAGTTCAATCCATCGCCTCTGCCTCATGTTAAGCTCCCTCTGGGTAAAGATATACTTCAAGCTTTTATGGTCGGTAAAGATCTCACACTTATCACCATACAAGTAGTGTCGCCATATCTTCAATGCAAAAATAACAGCAGCAAGCTCTAAATCGTGTTTCGGATAGTTCACCTCATAAGGCTTCAGTTGCCTCGAAGCATAGGTAATCATCTTTCCATGTTGCATCAGTACATAACCTCGAAGCATAGGTAATCACCTTTCCATGTTGCATCAGTACACAACCAAGTCCCTTCTTTGAAGCATCACTATAAATAAGATAACCACCCATTCCAGAAGGCAGTGTCAAAACTGGAGATGTCACAAGTCTGTTCTTCAACTCTTGAAAACTAGCCTCATATTCCTCGGCCCATATGAACTTGTTACTTTTTCGAGTCAACTGTGTCAATGGCATGGCAATGGTCAAGAAACCTTCAACAAAGTGGCGGTAATAACCAGCAAGTCCTAAAAAACTCCTAACCTCAGTCACAGTGCTAGGTCTTGGCCAATCAGTAATAGCCTCAACATTAGCTGGATCCAATTTAATTCCATCCGCCGATACAATATGTCCCAAAAAGGCAACCTGGTCAAGCCAAAATTCATATTTTTTATACTTTGCATACAACTTGTTTTTCCTCAATATCTCCAATATAACTCGTAGATGCTCCTCATGCTCTTCTTTAGACTTCGAGTACACCAAAATATCATCAATGAACCTGATCACAAACTTGTCAAGAAAATCTTTGAAAACCCTATTCATCAAGTCCATGAAAACTGCTGGTACATTTGTCAACCCAAAGGACATAACAAGGAACTCGTAGTGCCCGTAACGAGTCCTAAATGCAGTCTTCGGTATATCACTTTCGTTCACCCTCAACTGATGGTAGCCGAAATTCAGATCAATCTTCGAAAAATATTTAGCTCCTTGTAGCTGATCAAACAAATCATCGATTCTAGGCAATGGGTACTTATTCTTCACAGTTATACTATTAAGCTCCCGATAATCAATATAGAGCCTCATCGAACTGTCTTTCTTCTTTACGAATAAGACAGGTGCTCCCCAAGGGGAAACACTGTGTCTGATGAAACCTTTCTCAAGTAGTTCCCGCAGTAGTTCCTTTAACTCTTGCAATTCCAATAGAGCCATACGATACAGGGCCTTAGAAATAGGTTGCGCACCAGGAAGTAGATCAATAGAAAATTCCACCTCTCTTTGTGGTGGTAGTCCATCCAAGTCCTCCGGAAATACATCTAGAAACTCACAAACCACACTAATATCTTCAATTTTAGACGGTTCTTTAGAGGAATCAATCACATGAGCTAAATATCCCTCACAGCCATGCGCGAGCATCCGCTTGGCCTTGATGGCCGAAATAAATTTCCCCAAACCACTAGGATTAGAACTGTGGAACTCGAACTCGGGTGAATTTGGATCACCAAAGATTATTTTCTTCCTTTGACAATCGATAGTGGCCTTATATCGCTCTAACCAATCCATCCCCAAAATGACATCAAACTCTCGCATCGGAATAGATACAATATCCACAAATAATTTTCTATCTTCGATTATGACTATACAATCATGGTACTGGGAGTTCACATACTTATTTACCCCAATAGGGTTGCCAACGGAAAATTCTGGTGAGAGTGTAGTAGGTGCAATACATAGATGTTTAGCATAAGATGTAGAGACAAATGAATGTGTAGCACCCGTATCAAATAAGACTGTAGCATTCATATTACCAATAGAAAGTGATCATGTGATGGTGCCTGGGGTATTTGCAGCATCCTTTGAAATAATTGAAAAGACACGTCCGCCATTTTTCTGATTATTTTTTCCATTCTGATCATTCTGGTCCACAGATTTCTTCAACGGTAGCTTGCAATCTTGAATAGTATGGCCTTTCTGGCCACAGTTGAAACAGGATCTGGTAAGCTAATAACAAACACCACTGTGCATCTTCCCACAATGCTCACAAGTTTTTCCTCCATTCTGATTCCCAGCTTGAATCCCTGTCCTGTTCTGTTGATTTCCCTGACTTCCATTTCTCTGCTAAAAGCTACGAGTGTTGTACCTCTAACCATTTTTTCTAAATCCGCCTGTAGATCCACCATTTTTCTGAAAACCAGAGGAATCATCATCTCTCTTCCTTTTCTGATTCAACAGGTCTCGCTTTTTGCGAAAGTCAGCCTGATGAAGTTCTTGATCTCTGGCACTGTCCACCAAACTGTCCATGGTAGTGTAGCGATTAGCTATGATATGGTTACGGATAGAAGTCTTCAGAGCCCACTTGAATTTCATAATTTTATCCTCCTCGGTGCCAGCAATAGATCGGGCATAACCAGTCAATCTCTGAAATCTAATCTGAAAGTCAGCCACAGATTCATCCTCCTTCTAAGCTATACTCTGATATTCTCGAGCATACTCCACACGGATACTTGCAGGAAAGTATCTTTGATCAAACTGTGCCTTGAACACATCCCAGGTGACAGTATTCTCATATCGAGCTGCGTGGGAAGCCACCACTGACTTCCACCAAATACTAGCATCCCCCTCAAGACGATATATACCAAAACGAGCCTTCTCCAACTCCGAACAGTTCAGTACCCTAAAGATTGTCTCCATGTGGTCTATCCATGGTTTAGCATCCATAGGATTTTTGGCCTCCTTAAAACAGGAAGGTCTTACCTGGGGAACGCCTAATAAATAAATAAATATTTATTTATTTATTATTTAATTAATTAAAGTGGGACACGTCTGGGCCTCAAAATAAATAAATAAATAATAGATAAATAATTATTAATTATTTAAATAATTGATATGGGCCCACACGTGGATTCCACTTGAGGAGCCCATATGTGAGGCCCATACTTGGGGCCCACACGTGGGGACCACTTAATAAATAAATTATTATTAATTATTTAAATAATTAAAGTGGGCCCATATATGACGTCCACTTAATAAATAAATAAATTATTAAATAATAATTATTTAATTAATTAAAGTGGGGCCCACTAGGGGGTCTACTTGATAATTAATTATTTAATAAATAATTAATTAATTAGAAAATAGCAAATGTGACAGTGCATCAGCAAATGTAACACTTTTGTGGGCTACGTGGCCTGTCAAAATTAAAATAAGAAAAATAAAAGTAAATAAACAATTGTAACACTTGGATGTCGTGTTACATGATTGCAACACTATCACGTCTATTGTAACACAAAATTTCGACTACTGTAATACTAATCGAGTAAAATTACATTATGTCTAAATCTCCGTAGCTATTGTAACAGATGCTTTGAAAAAGCGTTTCAATAGACCATGTATGGCGTAGTGATTGGACCAAAACTTTTATTCTCTTGCCCTTTGATTTCAGCTAATCTATGATTCCAGGAGTTTTTTGGGTGATGAGCTTACTCATAAAAGTTTAAATCTATATGAATGAAAGTTTATAAGCTTTATGTTTCTAAATTTATAAGACTTTCAATCATCAAAATCTTTCTAGTCAAAAAACTTTTCCATCTGTCTCAATAATTCTAATATTTTTGTATTTAGTATGTGACCATGAACTACAAAGGTTTGTCCTTTTTTATTTCTTAAAGATATCGATATGTTTTCTAAAAAAAATTTAGGGATTAAATATTTGTTGGTTAAGGAAGTTTATTTTTTATTAGTGTTCTCAACCACAAGAAGAGACTAAAGTGGCAAAAATGACAGTGTTTATTTGTGACGCCCCAAATCCTGAATTCCAATCATCACCATACCATGCTTCGCACACCTGTATTAACATTACAAACCATAATAATATAACCTTCACTATGGAAGCCACTCCACACACCTCAGGATCGAGTCATCATACCCACTTGTTTTGTACATACATATTTATACACAGGTCTCGCGTAAGGATGAAGATGAGTTATATTTACTTAAGATTCAATTATTATTATATGTATATTTATATGGTGTCTCCTACAAATGCCTCTATTCTAAGTTATAGGCAAGTGTTCTGTTATAGCTTGTACTAAGAATAAAAGGTATGTACATTTAAATTGTACGTAGTGACATTGATATTATTATATTTATTAATAATTTATATGAACATTTGATTTAAGATATTGATTACATAGTTTACTTACACGTTTTCCAGCTCTTCATTCTCAATCAGCATATACTATTTTGGAACTTGAGTTCTGAGCCATATAATTACATTATCATTTAATTTATTACATGTGGGATTTTATACATTTTAATTGTTATATTAATTTTGGGTGGTTGTGTGTGTATTGTAATCTATTAATAATTATTTCATCATTTTTTATTAAATGCAGCACGTAATTGTTTATTATAAGATTGATGATTTTCTAATTATTAAATTTTGAGAGTGGAATATTATAGTTATTTTTATTAATTTAAAATGACATTTTGATTTTTAAAACATGCTTTTTGAACTTGATGCGAATTTCCTTTCTCTTAGTACCAATATAGCTTGGTTAATTAGTTTTTGTGTATTTGGTATGGGTGTAACCATTTTTACAGTTTAAATAAAAGGTTGCTTGAGTACACATCCATGCATGCATGTTTAGATGGTGAAGTCCTAGTGAAATTAGCTGGTAATAGTAAACTATAATATTTAATTATTAGATTCATTAATTCATCTGATAAAGTTCATTTGTTATCATATTTGTTCAATGTCGCAGTAGTAATTATGTTGGCTAATCAATCATGTTCTTCTATGTATAAGCTGGTGTCATTTTATTATTGTTATTACTATTATTATAATATTATTATTATAATTATTATTTTCTTAAAATTTGTGCAACCATTTAGCTATATTTCCGTTGTATTTATAAACTTGATCTCTCTTTTTCTTTAGATTTAATTGATCACCTAGAGGCTAGCTTAGTGTATCTAGTTGTGCTAGTTGATAATTATTTATTAATTTATTTGCTAGCTAATATTTGTTTATTTTGTTGATTTCTCTCATTAATGTATTAGTTATCTATAGTAACCAATTTTGTTGTTTTAGAAGTTCGGAGACATGAGACTTGTATGATTGTGCTACTAATTATAGACTTAGACTTGCAGCCAGTGTCGGTGGGTTAGGTCTGGCTCTTTGTTATTATAATGTTGTTAATATATTTTGGGTGTGTCGGTCATTGTAATATTATAGCGTGTGCATTATTTTAAAATTACATAATTTGTATAATACTTGGCTCGTAATTATCTATCTCTTTTATTTAAAAATTCATTACATTTATTCTTGAATAAATTTCTAAAATTGTGACTCTATTGTACTCAATGTGTACTTATTTGTACGCATTCTCACATTCGTTTCAGATTCCCTATTATTGAAAATATTGTTGCTTTGACTCGTTTATATTGTTTTATTCACATTTTCTTGTGACATTGTTTATTTTGCTTTGTTTCATGCAACGAATCAAGCAACCTTTGTAACCTAATTGTTGGGCTCTTAGACCGATCTGTGTACTACATTAATATCGGGACGAGAATATCCTGGAAATAGTATCGATGTCTATATGCAGCCTTTAAATGCCGAATTGAAAGAATTATGGGATATTGGCATCCAAACATATGATGCCTTGACTGGTCATAACTTTAATTTACGGGCAAGGGTGCTTTGGACCATTACTGACTTTCCAGGATACACTATATTGTCGGGTTGGAGGACAAAGGCTAGACTAGCGTTCCAATATGTCACTACGAGACTTGTTCCGAATATTTGAAACATAGCAGAAAAATGTGCTATATGAATCATAGAAAATAGCTCGATCCTTCTCACAAATGGAGGTTTGACAAGAAAAGATCAATGGGCAGATTAAAATGAGGCAGATTCCGGAACCATTAATGGGAACGGATATGGAACAACTGTTGTTTGGGTTTGAAAATCAGTTTTGGGAGCAAGTAAAGGGCACAAGAAAGCGAAAGCGTAAAATTGACTCCCCTTTTAAAAAGTGGTCAATTTTTTTTTTTAATTTGTCGTATTGGAAGCATATTCCATTTTGACACAATCTTGACACTATGCACAGAGAAACAAACTTATGCCACTATATATTAGGTACTTTACTTAATATTGGTGGCATGTCGAAAGACCACTTGGGTGCTCGTTACGATTTACAAGAAATGTGTATAAGGAAGTCCTTACACCCTGTTAAAAGTGCAGATGGAGAGAATTACAAGATTATGGCAACCATCTTTGACATGACAGATAACGAGAAAGATGTCTTTTGCAAGCTATTAAAGAATGTAAAACTGCCTCATGACTGTGCTGCTAATATTAGTGATTACGTGCACACAGATGAGAGAAAAGTATTGGGGTATAAAAGCCATGACGCGTATTTTATCCTGCACTACTTGTTACAATTTGCTGCGAAGAAATCACTAAAACTTGAGGTGGTAAAAACGTTGATCAAATTAAGTGCATTTATTAGAGGTTTATGGAGCAAGGTGATTCTTTTGGACGATATCGAGAGGTTGCAAGAAGAAAATTTTGATATACTTTTTGAATTTGAGATAATATTCCCGCCTGCCTTTTTTGACATCATGGTGCACCTACCTGTCCATTTGTGTAATGAAGTTAAATACAGGGGACCGGTGCACCTTCAGTGTATGTATCCTACTAAGCGGTATCTTGGAAAGATGAAATCATATGTACGTAATAGGAGCAAACCAGAAGGCTCAGTTATAGAAGGCTACCTAGCAGAGGAATGTATCACATTTTGTTCAAGATTTTTGCTTTGTGAAGAAGCAAAAGAATGTACTAATATTGGAAGATGTCCAACAAACGTAACGTACCATATTGGAACAAGAAGGAATAAAGATGGAAAAGTTTTCCAGTTAAAATATTCAGATTGCAAATCATGTCATACCTACACTTTGTTCAATAGCGGCATTAAGGAAATTGAGGCTTTGCTCGACTAAGTTCTTTAGTCCTTACATTTATTAAATACAAAAAAATTTTAAAACGCCGCTTTCTTAAACTGTTTTAAATTATTTACTTGATAAGATTCATCAAACTTTAGCTAAGGTAGATGTAACTTCAAAAGGATACAAAAAGGAGCAAACCCACTCGGAAGAGTTTTGGAGATGGTTAAAGGTAGAAGTTGAAAATCAGGACACCAATTCAACTGAGTTACAAGTGGTAGCATTAGGTCCCAATCGAATAACGAGGAGGTTTAGTAGGTATTTCATAAATGGTTATCGATTCCACATAAAGACCAGAGATTCTCGATGCACAATACAGAACAGCGGAGTTTTTTTTACTGCTGAAACCACTAGTTTTGCGAATTCAGAGGACCAAAACCTGATTATCGGGGATGTAAACTACTATGGATCTGTTGAAGATATTATTGAAGTTGATTATTGGGGAGTATTTAGGGTAGTTCTTTTTAAGTGTTGCTGGTACCAAGAAGAAAAAGATCCCTATGGTCTGACTAGGGTGAATTTTAACAAGTCCCGCTACAAATATGATCCTTATGTTCTTGCTTCACAAGTGTAACAAGTATTTTATGTGGAAGATCCATTTGCAAAATCCGTGCAGTATGTTATCAAAGGACTACCAAGGGTTTGGTGTGATGCTGAAGACCAAGATTCTTTGGAAGAAGAAAACAACCCTCCTGATAAACATGATTCTAATCTTGATTTTTAAATACAAAATCAATTTGGCGAATTTGGTTGGTTCATGGATGATATTCCTAAAAGACAAGTCCCTATTTCACCAACTTGAGTAAAAAAAACTCATATGTAGTATGTAATTTAGGAGATTATTTTAGTTGGTGATGATCTATTAAAAACTACTATGATGATCTATAATTAATTAACCGTCTTTCCTAGCTAATCAAACTGTGTTGCTAACGTCTTGTGTTAACTTTTATTGCATTTAGCCTATTATTTGTTTTTTTTTTCATTTTGTATGCTTATATCTATTGTAATTATTATATTAAACTTGTTAATGTACTCGTTTATTTGCATCGTACCTCTGTTATATTATCCGCTTATGTCATTTAATCCTTGTTCATTTTTAAATTATCAGCATATTTGTACTCCTTGTTTTAATCCTTATCTGCTTATTTCTGTAAGATGGTAGGAAAGTTGGTGAATTCAATATATCACTATGATGGAGTATTCGAGAAGACATGTTATTCAGGTGGAAAAAGATTGATTATTAACCGCCAAGATCTCGATTAATTTTCATATACAGTGGCGCTAGAAAAAGTCAAGGATTACCTCAAGTATACAGAAATTGGAGGATTATATGTCTTGAATGGAAAACCCCGACAATGGAAGCTTCTAAAATGTGATCCAGATTTGTTTGAACGGGTAGATTCCTGCGAAAGTGGTGGAGAAATAGATATATATGTGGACACGTTGTTGACAAAGAATGCGAGTGACTGGAGCGAGGGGTGCCATTTGTAGTCTTATGACCGAGAAAAAACACCCTTGAAGGTAAATTCTGATTTTAATATGTGAAATAATGAGGTTTGCTTGGTAGATTATTCAATTAGGAGATAAAAATGACAATTATTATTGTGAGTGAAAATGACAGAGTGATTGATAATATTGTATGACATATTGTATGACATATTGTATGACTGCGCTTATGACTGCGCTTAGTGACTGATATAATTTCAGTATGAAAAATGTACTAGGAAATTGGAATAAGAAGTTCACGATTTCTTGTGCTTAATGTATACTATAAACAAATGATTAATGTTGTCTAACCAAAAACAAATGCATTGCAATTAATTATTACTTTTTAATTAGGTACTTTTATATATGTTCTGACTGGATGATAATGATATTTGGGATGAAATTACTAGTGTATAAATTTCATTTTGTTATAGGTGTTGTCAAAGAATCGTTTAAGCGTACTTTTGTTTCTTCACACCAACTTCAACAACAAAGGAAAAGCAAGAGGCTTCCAGGGTCACCTCAATTACAAGAAGTTGAAAAACAAGCTTCCAAAGTCACCTCATTTGCACGAGCTACAGAAGAAGAATCTTCGAAGCTCAACTCAATTGCAAGAGGTTGAAAATAACAATCTGCCAAAGTCATCTCATTTTCAAGATCAACACAACAAGAACCTTTCAAGCTCCTCTCAGTTGCAAGAGGTACGCCAAAAAGGTGTGAGTGTAAGAGTGGCAAAAAGGAGATTAGATTTAAGAAGTAATACTAACCTTGAGGTAGTAATATTGTCCCCTAACTCACACCTCTTTTCCATCTAATTGGTGTCATTATTTTTTGAGATACTAACTGATATGAGCTGCGTAAATTGAAGAATGTGGAGGAAAACAAAAAAAAGTTCAAGGAACTCGGATTAGGAAATTATGCTGCTAATCCAATTGAACCGATATTGGAGGAAAGTACAAAGGAAAAGAACGATGGGGAGGAATCTTTTGAATATGTTGTAGAAAATGAGAGTGGAGATGAAAGTGATGACATGTAGAGGTAATATTTATTTATAAAAAAATAGGCTACTTATTAGAAAATTTATCAACTATGATGTGTGCCACAAGAGGGTTACACTTGATAAAAGTATAATCATTAGTGTACTTCAAATTTATAGTGAGCTATAAAAAATGATTTATTTTTTCAAAAAATATGTTGTAGAAAATTAGAGTGGAGATGAAAGTGATGACATGTCAGAGGTAATATTTATTTTTAAAAGAATAGGCTATTTATTACTCCCTCCGCCTCGTCCATTTCTCTATGTACACTGTTTGCACACATTTCGAGGCTCCCATAAAGTGTAGTTTTATAATCTTTTTTTTAAAAAAATTTTGAATAAAAGTTTAAACAATAAATTTTTATTCGGAAAAAAAATTTAAACAGAAATTACGGAACTATACTTTAAATGAGCCTTAAAAAACGTGCCAAAAAGTAACGTAGAGAATTCAATGGGATAGAGGAGTAGAAAATTATCAACTATGATGTGTGCCATAGGAGGGTGACACTTGATAAAAATATAATCATTAGTGTACTTCAAATTTATAGTGTGTTGTAAAAAATGATTTATTTTTTCGAAAAGCTCTCCTTTATACTAGTACATTGTTTTACTTGTTAATATTTTTCCTAGATTAGTATTTAATGTTTATTTTATAGAGAATCAAATCTGTCCAGAAATGGAAAGCTACACCTGGTCCTAGAACTCTTTGGAGAGCAAATGCTAGAAATTTGGGTGATAAGGATCCGGTGGATGTTATCGACAAAGGAAAACAAGTTGCCACTTCTATAGAGAAGGAAGTTCCTGCTGCTACAACCACAAATGGAAAAGTTTTAAAACCAACATGTAGCAAACTGTTAAAACAAGGTGATAATTCTGTAGCAAGTGGTACAGTTGCTGCTTATATCGCTATGCGAGAAAAGAACGATAGAGGCAGAATCTTGAAGCTCAATTGAGGAGAGAGGATGTTGGTGATACGATTTTACAAAATGCAAGTTAAAATAAAGAAGTAGAAGCAGGTAATTCGTGTGTATGCTCCCTTTTATTTTTTTTCTTAATAGTGTATGCCTCATTTACTAACAATTAGTAGGATTATTAGAAATAATATGGTAATTGCATTTTAATTATTTGATGGCTATCTGAACAGGTCCCAAAAAATATAGAGGACTTTCAAAAATGTTAAAAGTTCATGCTAACAGGGCTGGTGAAAAGAAATTTGTTAAACTGAGTAAACGAGGTCAACCAATTGTAGACCGGAAGAATAGATCCGAGTTAAGCAATTTCATGGGGACTCTAGTTAAGGATCTTGTGTCGCTGACTTATTTTACTTGGCATGTTGTTCCTTATGATTTGAAGAACCAAATTATGAAATATACTTTGGTGACCTCTACAACCCGACCTTTAATTTACTTTTCTCATATCTATGCACGAACTAATTCAAGCTCTCCGTTGGTACATTATAGAAAAGGTATGATATTGCACCAAAAGGGGAAAAGTGGGTGTATAGGAAACTTAATTCATCTTGGAGAACACACAAGTCCCGTGTGAAGAAGAATCATTACTCAGAATTTGACAATGATGAGGAGAGGATTTGAAACAGACGGGATCGTATTCCACTTGAGGATTTTAAGATGTTGTTGAAGTACTAGTCGATGCAGTTAAGGTATTTTTATAAGCTGGCATGTATGTAATGTAGAAATTAATTTGGTACATGCCATTTGATACTAAAAGTAATATATGATAATATTGTTTTGGTAACAGAATTTGACTAAGGATAATAAGGCTCGTAGTAATAACTATGTTCAGACACACACTCTGGGTAGCAAGAGTCTTGCTGAGCTTAGAACAAAATTGGTACGATTGCTTAAGTGCCTCCTATTGTAACATGAACATTTCAATTATGTGATTCTTGACTCTATATGCACATAACAAATCGAGTACCTGTACCTTTTAATAATTTATAATAATTTAGACATTTAAATATTTGATAATTTATGATGTTGGTAATATATAAGAATTAAAATTGAGTACCTTGTACCTTTTCTTATATTAATTTATAAG
>PHNY01017295.1:2915-16676 GCA_003724115.2 Anethum foeniculum
TGGTCATAGTTATTCTGTCAAGTGCAAAAGTTATGATGCACAAAGGTAAGCCATTAGAATTCATTCATATATTAAATTAGAAAATGTAATTCAAACATTAGACTGTCTAACTTATGACACGTGTATTATTTTTTATCTCAGACATTGTTTCAATCACTAATACTCCGGCATCTAAAATTTATATTAACGCGGGTTGGGCTGAGGTCTTTAATTTCAGGCACTGATATGATTGTAACAAATTTGTATTTAACTATTTCTATAAAAAAATTCTTAACAGCCAAGTCTTAATGCATTATTGATTCTTGCAGGCTTGATATTATTGGATATAATGTTCCTAACAATGATTGATGAATGAAATCAGGTATTTATGACTTTTACAAATATGAGNAGCCAGAAATTAATGTAGTTTAGGACATAAATGTAGCCTATTGAATGTGATATTGGTGCTTCATTAAATCTATGTAACTCAAAAATATAATGCTCTTAAATATTAGTATTGACATTTCTCATTTAAGCAGAAGAAATGAGCTATTTTGACATTTTCATCTTTAGTTTAATATGCGTATCCAAAGTGTCTTCTGAATTTTCCTGTTTTATACCTAAATAAAAGATAAAGTTCAAACATTTGTCAAGTTGTTTGTTCCTTTTACAAGTAACAATTTTCAAGTTATATTTTTTTGAGATGCTTTTAAACTATTGATAAATTGCATTTTGATTAAATTAAAGATGTATATTTTCAACAAAATAACTATATCATTCATATGTGTGCTACAATTGATTCCTTACCAATTACAATTAAAATCACATATCTAATCTGTATCACTAACTAAAATCATATCTCCGAAATAAAGTTCTATTTTATATTTTACGTCTTTTCTGTTAAAAAAAAGTTAAAAAAATGTGTTTTACATAAATACATAAAAAAATTAAAAAAAAAACCTGCGATGCCTTGGTGCGAAGCACGGGCTACATACTAGTCTCAATGTAAAAATTAACTTATACAATATTTTCTCTCTTCCAATCATTTTTTTATACTTTTCTTTTTTGCATTTGCCTCTTAATTCTTTGCATTTTAATTTTTTTCAAAACTAGTAAAATTTTATAATATAAAAAGTATTAATCCACTATTTTTCTCGTCTACACTCACTTTATACAAAAGAATATTAATTAATTATTATTTTATTTATTTTTCTTACTCTTTTGTCTCTCTACCCAACCCAAATATAAACCAATGGGAATGAGAGACGGGAAGTATAGATTTGTTTTTAGACCCGTTATAGTCTACGAAATAAGGATGATCACTTATAAAAGTATTTCATAAAAATGTTTCATGGGGGAATGTTCAATGGCATGTGCTAACTGTTTCAATGACCCTTTTAAAAGTACAAAACAATGGGGGGAACTAGGGTCAATTTCTGGTCATAATGTTTTATACTAGCTAATTACCAAGTAATGAGGTTGGGGCAGGCTCGGCTCATAGTTATATGAGGCCCTGTGCCCAAAGAAAAAAATGAGGCACTGTCTATTTTATTTTATTTTTGTAAAAATTTGTATTATAGATAAAAAGAAAAATAAAAGATAATTCAAGATATTATTTTTCAATATCTTTATAAATAAAAATAAAAATATTAATTTTTTGTTTAGGAAATATAATTTAAAAACCAATATATGGATTTATAAATTTTATACACATTGAAATATGTGTAAAAATTTAAAGGAATTTACTATTAAATTAGGAAGGAGGAAATATTAGAGTTTTAAATAAAAGCCGACCTATTTAATATATAACTGAAATAATAAAGTGATACCTAAACAATGTTCATAAATAGAAGAATTTTCAGAACTAATTTTATTTCATATATATGTATATTCAAATTTGTTAATTTAATACTAATAAATAACTTAATATATATTTTGGGCCCTCAAGAAAATGAGGCTATGTGCAAAGAATCACCTTGCACCTGCTAATCACCGGGCCAGGCTTGGGGTAGGATATTAGCACTGAAAAGTACTGCTGATGGTTTAGCAATGAAAGACTTGATCATAATCTATGCAAATTACGAACTCTCACTAGCAAGTTATTGAATCCATCCCTGCAAATGGTCACATAAAAGAAATCCAAAAAATGGTGTCCTAATCAGTTGACATTATACACAGCACGTCATTCTCATTTTCCTGAAAGGTTCTTAACACCTTCCAGCTTATAGTATTATCAGTCTATCACTATGTAACCTCACTTTCAACTCCTCTGTAAGAACTTCTCAAGGAAGTTTCGTTAGATTAACACAGTTATTGACTTGTAAGCTTGCTTGGATACACATTACATTAGTTAAGAAAATGATAGTACTACAAAAAAAAAAACTTGCAGTAAAAGAACTCCCGGTTTTCATTCCAATAATACACAATCAACTGTAATGTGGAAGGGATCACGATCACACATGGATTTGCTAGCGCGTGTCAAAAAGATTCCCAGTCATTTCTGTGTTCTTTATTTGCTAATAATTCATATTTCTGTTGTTTGAAATAGTCAAATTTTATCAAATGATATCTTGTATAGATTGCATGACTAATGAAAAGGACATAATAACTTCATTCTCATCAAGCAAATCACTTTTATTTGCCTTGACATAGTACTATTTAAATGCTCATCTCTTTCCACCCAACTTCATTACCAACAGAGTTTTCTATCAGATTCCATTTTCTTTAGCTTTTTTCACAACTTTGTTCATTAGTCCAACAGCCAGTCTCTACTATATATGTATTTACAGCCCTTTACAATCAAATACATATATATTGTGCTGCAATATGGAAAACGGGTTGGGATTTGATCAGAAGAAACTGATGAATATTGAGCTAAAACAAGGTCAGGAGCTAGCTAATCAGCTCAAGGAACAACTGGACAACCCAAAAAGATCAGGGGAAACTTGTGAACTTTTAGTGACAACAATACTATCTTCATACGAAAAAGCTCTTTCGATACTAAAGTGTAGTGCTTTAAGATTGGAAGATAATAGTATGCCAAACTCTCCTCATTCTTTCACTAGTGATACTAGTCCAAGAAGTGAGATATCTGATGAACCCCACAAAAGTGTGTTCAAAAAGAGGTGAGTTTAATTTTCAATTTATATTATCTTACTATTTTTATGCCTGTCCTGCAAAGACAGACTTTTTTTTTGTGTATGATGTGTATGATTAAATTTGGCATGGAAATTGTTATTTTACAGAAAGGCCAGGACACAATGGAGTGAACAAGTTCAGGTTCCCTTGGGGACAGGAGTAGAAGGTCTTCCTGGTTATGAATATAGCTGGAGAAAATATGGACAGAAGAATATTTTAGGAGCCACTTTTCCAAGGTGGGAGAAGCTTAATTATAGACAAATATGTTTGTGTGTGTGGCAAGTTTACCCACTTCTTTCTATCTTATGGTCCCTCAAATATTGACACCTTAGTTTCTGTTATTGTTTTTTAGCAGACGACAGTATCCAGTTATGCACAAACCTTTTTTCTTTCTTTGAAAATTGTAGATTTTACCACTAGGACAAATTTTCAATCTACCAGAAATCTTAAAATTGTACTAACATAGTTTGCATATACACATAATAAGCAGTACATATTTCTTTTCCACTGACAACTATGACAAATTTGAATTCTGTAGGGCTTATTATCGATGCACCTATCGCAATTCACAAGGCTGTCTGGCTACAAAGCAAGTTCAAAGATCAGATGAAAGTTTATCAATTCTTCAAGTAAATTATAAAGGAAGGCATACTTGCAAAAAAGGTTTAGAATTAAGTGCAGGATCAGCATGGTGTACGAAGATGAAAGGCACAAAATTCAGAAACAAAATGTAGGAAAAACCATTAATTTTGGAATGTGTACCAAAACAGAAGAACTCGGAAAAGGTACTGAAGTTGAGAGATTGCCATCCTTCTCCTTTCCTTCTACTATAGTCGAGTCCGTATACAAGGAAAATCATGTCTATTCTGAGGATACAAGGGAAAGTAGTTTCATTGATAGTAGATGTTTACCATTACTTATAAACCAGGAAACATCAGAATGCAGCTATTTGTCGCTGTCACGGTACCACAACATGAACGACTTTGAAATTGGCCAAAGTTTGCAAAGTTCAGAATCAGGTCTTACTGTAATACTATCAGCTCCAAACTCAGCGACAAATTCTCCTATTGGAGATTTTGATATCTCACTTGATCCAGTGGATTTTGATTCCAATTTTCCGCTCGTCATTCTTGAATTTTTCAACTAGTAAATAATTTCTTATAGATCCTAGCCACCATTTTTGTTGGAAGAAATAGGATTATACAAAATGTGACAAATAAAAACTGTCATCAACCTCTCATTGTGCATGTGTGGTTAGGTGCATTGTTTAGCTTAGCTAGTCATCTGAAAGATATTTAGTTGTAACACCTTTGTAATATGAGAATTTTATGTCACTAATCTCTTTAGAAAGTTTTTTTAAAAAACTAGGTAAATTAAAATTATGTGAACTCTCTCTTCTAAACCCACATATCTGCAGAATTTTTCTTTCCACTGACAGGTGGTGGCGGCAATATAGATTAGAAGAACTTATCTTAGATGCACCATTTAGCTAAATAAACAAACTCCCAGATGCAAAATACACAAACCAGTATCTTAAAAGCAACATGTACTTGTATATTTATCAACAAATAAACTAGCTTGTAATTAAGCATGTACGATTTCAAAAGGCAACAAAATATAACTCTACCTGAACACTTCATTCATCCATCAGCGTTTCCATCATTAATTCATTCCAAGAGTCTATTGGCCCTGGCAAGCACCAATGCAAGCAATCTAACTGAACCTTTGCATTTTTATCTCTCGAAAATGGTTGATATGTCCTGTAGGGTCCTGGATGCCCGTCCGGCCTTAACAATGAAAGGTGAGTTGTGTCAAATAGTCTCAGATTCAACCCTTTGTCTGCCCTTTGAAACTCTTCCAACTCAATGTCATGCATTGTTCTGTCCACATCAATTAAATCAATTTCGCCTTCTTTGAATGGCACGGTCCTGTTACAATATCCACCAGTGTTCCACTCTCCATTCTCAAAGTGATCAGGCGTGGAGGTTCTAAAGATTGTGTAAGCCTTGTGCTCAGAACTAGTAATAAACTCCAAGGCTAAGTTTATTGCTTTCCGATATGCATACTCAAATCCCAGTCTTGTTATATTCTCCTGAGGGCAATTATGACACCCTACAACTGTGTTGTTTTCATAGTAGATTGCCGTTTTGAGATACCATTTTCCACCACCAATCTCTATGTAATCGAATTTTTTGTAATCTTTAATCCATTCAGGATCAAGTTCGTCAAGATTAAGCCTAGGTATATCAGATGAGACGCCATCAATGTTTTCAAAGATAGCTGCTTTTATAAGAAAAGGAGACCAGATTACTGAAAGAGTGAAGTTGTATGATGGGAAGTACCATCTTCTGGATGCATATTTCTCGTCGTGATACACATCAACAGCTTCTTGCACCTGCAGCTCACTTAAACCATGGACTATTAGATAATTAGTCATGCAAAAAGTATAACAAACCATCTTACAAAAGAATAAGATAGAGAACGTGATCCTGTTTTTCTAAACAACAACGTTAGATGTGCGACCATAAGAAGCCTCAACATTTACTCACTTACATTGTTAGGTTGCATTATAACTTATTATTGAGTTTCCTATATTTAGAACTGTGAAATATGAACTCTTTTTCATTGTACAAGTTCATAATAGATAATTAAAACTAATGAACTTCTCTAGCCTCTTACATTGAATGCAACTTCTTTCTATAAAATTGCTACAGTAAATGCTCCTTAGGGTGGTAAAATTGGAACTAAAGTAGTGAACAAAATTGAAGGGTGAGAAGAATGGAGAGGGGAAGAGTTGAAGTAAAATGAAAGAGTGCAAAGTTGGTATGATGAGGCTCATGAAGAGAATGAGTAGGAATGAGGATGATTCAATTTTAAATCCACAAGTCTGAGCTCTGCTGTATATTGGTAGGAATATGTAAAGGAATAAAGATCATAGATAATTTACCCAAAAATATTACTAATTTCATTACATTCCACTCCTTCCCAATTTCATTCCCTTCAACCTAACAAGTGTCTGGGATATGAGAGATAAGTCGTATACCATAACAATAATGATAAGAATTCAACTATTCAAGTACTTTCATCATGAGACCTTTAGTAAAAACATTCTAATAACGCAAGGGAATTAACATATCAACTACTGGATAATGACTAATGAGTACTAGAGTTTAAAAATGGCTAGAATGAAAGGTGGGGACAATATTGTTTATGATAATCACAACTAGAAACCAGTAATATGGCAGGCTCTGTTGTCACCCTTGTAACAATTCAGGTTTGTTGAATCTATTAATTACCAAATATGAATCTCATAGGCGCGGTGGGAACTTGGAAGTGAAACAATTACCTAGAGACTTCTGAAAGGACATTTGGAACAAAATTTAGTGAAAAATTGACCTTTGAACTAATTCTGAAAGGGTGCTGGTAGGGTGGTAGCTTTTATCATCAAGACACACCAACTGCAAATGATACTGGTTCCCCACATGCCATTGAGACATACTTTCAAAATAAGTACATAAAATTGGCAAAGAAGCTATTAGACAACAGCTGCATTATTCGTCTACAATGAATTTGCTTAGGATCAGGTTTTTGATTCACTGATTTCAAAAATATTCAATGCCACGAAAACTGACAGTACTTGATAGTGGTTGACTGGTAGCGGTGATTCAAAAATAAACCAGATAAAAATATTCAACTCAGTAACTAGAATTAATTTGAATAGTAGTAGTTAACTTGAGCCTCCTTCAAGATAGTATGCATTAGATTCCGGGGCTGTACTTATCCACTTCAGTTGAAGTTTAGCTAACACCTTACTTCAATAACTGTTTTCTGGCAAGGTAAGAAGGGTTTAACTTATTCGGTTGCAATAAATAAGATCCAATATTTATATACCTAGATCCCGAGCCCTGAACTACCTAAATTTAGAACGTAGTACGCATGCTAGAATAAAATGCAGATTATATTTTGTCGTATATTCAGAAGAATCTCGCAAAAATATCTACAGAGTTCCGACAAAAAAACCGTAAATATACCTGTGAGAGAGTGCAAAGTAATGATTGGACGTGATTACGCGAGATTGAATCACCAATAAAGGCCATTACTTTATTTCTCATCAACTGGAGAAATCTTTCCGGATTAAACTTGGGTAATTCACAGTGCTTGGGAGTCCACCTCCAGTAAATATAGCCAGAATCAGGCCTTCCATTTTTCATACAATTTTGATGCGCTTCAATGGAGTGGCAGCTGTGGTTAGTGTAAAATGGACCATTCTGATCAGGAACCCATTCTCCTGTAAAAATATCACATTTTCCTGCATAACAGATTATGTACTATGAAAAAAATATTTTGATCATCAAAAAACACCAACTGAAAAATAAACATCAAAATTATTAAAAGGATTGCAGTCCAACGAACCAAAGAATCGACTAATAATTATTAAAGTTATCTAAGAAACATTAATAACACTACCAACTGATGTCTGAGTAACAAAACTTGCAAGGTTCAAGTCAAAATATCACCACAAGTTCCTATAACAAGTATGAAGATGAATGAAAAAAATGATGTAAACTTACCATCCTGAGAACCTTGGCTGTTATATGTTTTGGGTGAGCTTGTTTGGTTCTCGTTAATGGCCGGCAAATCACCTGATTCTGGCAGTAGAGCCACTGGTGGCAGGGTTTTGTTCACAAAAAAGTCAGTTTCAGTTTCAGAGTCCAAAACAGGAGACAACAGGGTAACACCAGGGATATAAAAGAAGTACACAATACCAAAAAAAATAAAAGCAGCTAAGAACGTAACAATCCTCCTTTGATTGTTTTTATAAAATGAAGAAAATGGGTAGCAGCAATCAGCATTACTGGTACGATTCCTGAATTTATTATCGTCAAATCCCATGGATTTCATTTTTCACGATCAACAAAACTAGAAAAAATGACAGACCAACACATAAACAAAGAAAAACAAAAAGGAAAAACAATTGACCGACTTAAAGTTGTTTGTTGCCGCAAAACAAGGAAAAAAACCAACGTAAAGTATTTTGGATGGATATACACATGAAGAAAGTATTGTGTTTATCTGTGTAGAAGAAAAGGATAAGAGCTTCAAGAAAGATGGTAGAACTATGAAACGCTTAAAGAGGTTGGCATTTAGTGTCATGACGTTGACGTGCTGTGTGCACCATTTGCAAGTAAATGCAGCCTTAAATTGTAAGCAACACATTTCAGTATTTCACTGTTCGGTTTGCTAAATTAAGTAGTTGACACATTTACTTATTTTGAAACATGTAAGGCTTTATTAATAGACTATACTTGTATAGACATCAATTATACAAGATATTGTTGGAATTTAAAGCACCTTAAGTTACTGGTTATAACTGAAATTTTACGCAAATTTAAAAACTGAAGCAAATCGGGTAGAAATGTGAAACTGCGATTTCTAAACTGAAACATTCTTGATCTGATTAATGAAGCTCGGAAATTGAGAAATTACACATATTTTTTTCAAAAGTAAGGCTACAAACTTTAGTTCTATTAACTGAACAAACTATACGCCTTGCATCTACAATATTTCTATTAGTTAAACACATTTTTAAATAAGCTACAATGATGGGAAAACAGCTCCAGTTGATTTGAATTTGAGGTTGAATAATGCAAGATCTTCCTCGTGATGATTCAAGGTCGGTGTTGTACTGTTGTACCTGGAGTCCGACATGCAAAGATTGAATTCATAAAAGGTAGGGTTTCAAAGCTTCAATGTTCATCAGCTGTCTGGTTTCGGAAAGCCCGGGACTCATGCAGTCGTTCTTGGTGGTTTCATCCCAAATCCATGCTTCGCCTTCTCAACACTGTAAAAAAGTTTTTGTTACTAATACAGTAATGCTTCATTCCATATCTTTATTACAGAGATCACGACAACATGCAATCATATATTCCTATTCATTTATCATTACTTGCGCAATAATAATGACAAGACATTATCAGCTGAAAAGATATAGGCGTTAAGAAACAAAAATGTTTCTAAGGAATTCAGATTTTATACAACAGAAAGCTCGATACAGCTACGTGTCTAAATAAATCTAAAAAGTTCAGGCACTTGGGACACAGGAGAATAATCCAAAAAAAAAAAATCAATGTGTAAAATCTTTTTCTCGATACTAATATAGGAGTACTTATTAAGTATATAAGTTTTAATTGTCCAGTAGCAAAACTTAGTTGTGCAGTTTAATAAACTAACAAAAAATATATTTAATAAGGGATAAGGGATTTGAAACTAACGTCGGGGCAAGTTTGCCAAGGCTATCTAGCTCTTCACCAGAGTCTTCATCCAAGACTCTTCCAGACATCTCAATGATGTATGATCTATCTCTTTCAGTTGGAAGTCCTCTGTTTCCAAGCAAAATCAGGTCTTTCTGGTGAAGCTCTCTACCATTTACGTACACGCCAGTTTTTCCACCAGCGCAATCCTCTGGTATGGGATAGCTAAACTCTTCAATAAATGGCTGCCATAAATATGAAAGAGATATCAGTTTCAAATTAAGAAAAATATAAGCTACCATCAACGTGGATCTATCATTCTTTGTCCATGCATGTGGATCTTACAGGAATTATGCCAAGACAAGGTCCGCCCATGACACCCCAAAATCCAGCTCGGGAATCATACCTGGTGGGAAGAGGAAAAGGAGAGCGTCACTGTTAAAGGTAAAGTAGGATTGTCCCAAGTACAATATTAATAGAAACTATCACAAAAAACATCATGAGAGATATTTGCAACCACGAATATGTTTTATATTCATGGAAACAAAGTGGATGTGAATCTTGAAAGTATGAATAAAAATGACCGAGTGAAGCGTATACAATTCAATTCCAATATTCAGAAGAGGTATCTAACAGGCTTAGATTGAGAAAACTAATTCTGAAAACACATAAAAGCACAGAGATTTAAGCCCAAAAGATGCTAGAACAGTAACTATCTTTAGGGGCCAAACACACAATCTATAATTAAATTAAGTGTCACTCATTTTTCCTGAACTATATCAGTGTCATACCAAATCTTCAACAGGACCTGCTCCACAATTATACTCAGTGCTATTATGCAAGACTTAGCATGTATGATAAAGATTAAAGAATGATTTGTCTTTTCCCAAATTAGTGTAGCATTTAATTGCACTACAAATCCAGTTACTCATCTTTAGAATTAAAAGATTACTAGTAATTTGACTTTGATGTATATCAATATGCTTTACATTCACTGCATAGTTCATATTTTGTGCTAAATCTTAAGCATGCATCTCTTCCAAGAAGATAACAGCATGTGGTAGCTGATAGAGAAAACATCAATTTTTTGTAAAAGTATGTGCTTACCAGTACTGTCCAGGTTGGATTGGTCCAGCCACCTTTTCAGCTTTCTTAATCAACCGATTTGGTATAGGATGTCCATTAACTGCAACACTACATCTTTCCTGCTCGACAATTTGACTAGATTTGAATTTGTCTTTAAAGCTTTTCTTTTTGATACTTGTTAAGAAAGACAAACCCCCTTTCTTCACCCTCAGTTGGTCCTCTTCTCTACTTGCATCCCCTGAATCCAATGAAACTCCAGTATTGCCGTACTCATTAGATGATATATCCAATTCAGTTGCCACTGGTGCATCTTTTATGGAATTTTGCCTCGAGGTAACCTTCTTGACCGTAACTTTTTCCGGCTCTGACCGACCACTTCTGTTTCCCTTTCCGACTCGGTTGACCATATTATATTTACCAGAATAATTAACTGGATCTTGAAGTGGAGAACCTGAAGGTGGTCGAGAGGGGTCAGTTCCTGCTATAAGTTCATCAGACTTGGTTTCTCTTAATGTACTAATCAAAATGTCCGGATTATCTTCATCCTCAGAAGGACAAGAAATTGTAGAATGAAAACTCCTCATATCAGCAGACTGATTCGAGCTCAAATTCTGACCTAACGTTGATGAAGCTAGTCTTTGATCCATTGACTGGAAATCATAGCCTGTGTTTTCATAGTCATCTGAGGAGAAATCCATGCTACCCCAGTTTGCTCCTTGATAACTTGAACTATCTTCTTTAGCCGCCATATCAGAGCTACCATTCACCTTTGCAGGAATTCTCTTTACACCATCGTTTAGGGAGAAAACAAGTTTATTGTCTGATATTACTAAGAGGATGACCTTAGAGCATGCTGCACATCTCAATTTCTTTTGACTTTTCTTTGTTTGTAAAATTTTCTTTGGTAGTTGGAGCAGTTCAAGACAATTGTAGCATGTGATGAATGGAGCACCACCAGCAACAGGGCGGCAACGACTTCCACCAGTTGCTAGCACTACTCTTTGATGCCGCTGACGATTAACGCCCACGTTCAAGTTCAAATCATTAGCCAGCATTTTATTCGAGTGTGGGTTATTAGAATCACGAGAAGCAAATCTTGGATTATAATCAGGCGGACCAAAAGCACCAGAGTTTTCCCGATGATAGAATATCGGTTTGTGCGGAGCATCAGCATACCTTTTATCACGGAAAACAGAAGGTTGATTTGGTTGAAGGACGTGAGGATACTTGTTGTAGCAATGCAAACAAGAACAAGATGAAGGATGAGGCTCTATGTTATGAGAATATGGTTCAAGCATATCAAAATTCACTACATCATTGTTCATATACCGTCCAGGGAAATATTGATGAGCTGGCTGTTGTAAAGGATAAGGTGCCTGGCTCGTATGTGTCCGAAGCATTTGGGACCTAAAAGGATCCTCAAAACCTGGCAGTTGACTTGGTGTATGCATGGGAGTATAAAAGTTATGCATTGCCATTTCACGACTATTCATGAATGGACGTGGCTCAGGATAATGACTGATATAAGAAGGTCCTGCTACATGCTTATCAGGAACTGAATATTGCATTGACGCCCTTTTCTGCCCCAAAGAGCCATCAGGGAACCAATTATCACCGCCATAAGGATCCTGATGAAAAACCCTCCTGTCATGCATAGGAACCTTTTCTTTAGGATTATCCACCATTTTAGTTCTGCTAATTTGGTCCTTCAGCTCATCCAGCTTTCTCAAAAGCTCGGTGCGATCTTGTTCAAGGTACTCAGCCTTCTTTAACTTATCAAAGTCACTCTGATTCTTTGCCCGTTCAGCTGCTACAGCTTGATCATGATCAGATCCAAACTGGTAATTTGAAGGAACCTCTTCCGGGTACTTTAAAGTCGAATACATCAAACTTGCAACATCAGACCTTTGGTTACTGAGGAACCGCTCCGTTTCACTTCTCTCATCACCCGCTCTCCAGTCTGTTAAACGCCCGGAACCTCTTGATCCACTTGCGTTTCCAATCCGGGGATTCAAGTCTGCAGGATCTTTACCTATACCGTCTGTGTTTTCATTCATCTCACCATCAATCCTAACAACCTTTTTATCCCCTTTGGTCATTGAAGTATTCCTATTTTTTGCAGCTCTATCAGCAATATTTTCCTTGCTAACACTAGTAGAAGCACCATTTGACCTAGGACTATTTAAAGACTCGTCACTCAAATTCATCCCTGGTTCCTCTCCATATTCAGCATTCTCTGCAGCCTCAGGAAAACTTTCCAACGCACGTCCTACTCTTTCTTCATCTAAATTCTCTGATAAGGTATCCACCTCATCATCTTTCTCCTTTGCTGCAAAATTTAAACCAGAAATTAACCATTTTCAGACACAACCGACCAATGCCAAAGAAGCAGATAAATAGCATCTTCAGTTTGTCATAAAACTCTTCAAAAAACAAGTATACTCCACTTTCTTTTCTTTTTTGCCAAGAATATACTCAAGTTTAACCCAGCAACATAAAAGTCACAACACCAATCATAAACATAAAGAACAATTTTAGCTTAACAAATTACCACATTAGCTATAAATAAATAAATCAAATAACTTAAACCCAAATGCAAAACCACATTTACCATCCTAATACAAAATAAAATTCCAAAATCTGTGTAAACAAAACAATAAATAAAAGGTACTAACTTAAACCCAACAACTAACCCTCATTAAACATAAATAAAAATGCTAACTTTGAACCAAAAACATACCACATTACTCATCACTAGTTCAAAAATCAAAATCCCAAATTTTTCTAAACAAATTCAAAAGATTTCTAAAAAACTAAAAAAACAAGAAAATAAAAAGGTTTCCTAAATATTAGCAATTCTTTCTTTCTAAGTATCATCTGTAAAACATAAAACATAAATGGGTTGATAAGCAGATGAAATTGAAGGAAAAAGGGTACCTGTAAGAACAGTACCACAGCCACCACACTGATAAACAGAGTAATCAGGGAGCTCCGGGAGCAAGTTTTGACATTTTGGGCAACGAACCAACCTCACTTGTCCAGCCTCAGACATTGCACAAAACAAGCTTTCAAGACAACCTAACACTGTACGGAGTAATAAATAATCAAGGCAACAAAGATTTTCAAGTAGTAATAAAAGAGAGATACAAAAGGGTCACACCAGTAAAGAAGATTGGAGGCATAATAGTTGGAATTAAAGGCTGTAAATGTTTCGAAACTTGGGCTTACAAAATGCTTTTTTTAGGGAGAGAGAGAGAGAGAGAGAGAGAGAGAGAGAGAGAGAGAGAGAGAGAGAGAGAGAGAATCT
>PHNY01017321.1:0-22701 GCA_003724115.2 Anethum foeniculum
TATATATATATATATAGCAACATGTGCAGGGCTGTTGTGCATCAGAAGAAAGAACTGTGCGATAATTTTACACTTCTGCAGGTACTATCCAGCTTTCCTTAACTAATCTCAATGCTAATATTTTTGCACGATCAGAGTGATACTTATATATTATTTTTATATTTTTTAATTTTAAGATTTGACCTTTTAAAACTATACTCCCTCGGTCCCAAATTACCTGTTCACTTTAATTTTTACGCGTATTTTAAGATCATTGAATACATATTTTCGTTGATTATTTTTCAAATTTTCTTTTTGTAAATATATATTTGAATCTTAAATTTTCATTCATAAAATGAAAAAATTTCAAAAAAAATTAACGAAACAATGCGATTAATGTACCTTAAATTACGTGAAACAGTCTAACATGACAAGTAAAATGGGAGAGAGGGAGTACTTTATTTTCGGTTAATGAGGGTATCAATCAATATACTTATATAAAGGAGAAGACGGGGGCGTTTATGTGGCGCCTCTCAAGTCGCCTCATTTTATTTTTCTAATTTTCTCAATTTTTTGAATTAATAAATAGATAAAATCTTAATTGTCTTATATTCTCCTAAACTTTCCTCTTAACTCAAATTACATTCTTATTATATTATTCTAAAGTTTTTCTACTATATCAATAAACTTTCCTCTTAACTTAAGTTTTCAAATTATCATCTTTTATTCTACTAAAATTTCCCTACTTTATTAATAAACTTTCCACTTAACTCAAATTATCATCTTATTATTCTTCTAAAATTTATCTACCATATTATTGTTTTTTCAAACTTTATTTTCAAGTTAAAAGTTAATTACCTCATTATCTATTAAACTTTCTCCTTAACTCAAATTACCATACTGTAATTTTCCTAAAATTTCTCAATCAGATTATTATTCGTTAAAATTTTTTTTCAAGTCAAAGTTCTTATCTTAATACTCTCCTAAATTTCAAGTCCTAAAATATTGTTCAAAAAGGAAATAAATAATCTTATATATACATAAGTGTAAATCGTTTGTCTTGAAAAAAAAAAGAAGCAAATTGTTAGTTAGATTTTTCATTAGCGCTTGTATTTCAAACTTTATTTTGCATGTTATGATAGTTTTGTTACTATTTGTTTTGTTAAGCATTCAAGTGTATGTTATTATTTGATTGATTTTATTATTTTAAAATATTTGATTGATTTTATGATTTTCGAATGCAGCCTTTTACCCAGGAAGAATGGAGGATGTTGTAGATCAGTTAGTTTTAGAGGTTCGTTTTATTATTGAGGCTATTTAATTATAAAGATATTATTTGATATTTAAATTTAAGTGATTTATGTTTGTTATTTTCATTAACACTTATGTTTCAAATTTTATTTTGCAATATTATAATAGTTTTGTTATTATTTATTTTATTAAGCCTTTTTTTTTTGGCATATGTGTATGTTTGTATGATTGATACGGGTAGCTAAAATATGCAGACACGAATTATTGACTTTTCATGCCAATCTTCGATGCTTTGGGCAATACCTTAAACTCAAAACCATGGGATTTGCAAAGAAAATTCAGCATTGATGCAAGTACGTATCATTAATTCTCCGGATACGAGAACAAAATTTGATTATTTTTTTAATAAAAGATAATATTGTATGGCTTGAATCCTGAACGTTTTGTTAATTCGCGAACTATAACGTTAGCAATAAATGTATGTTATCGTTTGATTGGTTTAATGATTTTAGAATGCTTGATTGATTGTATGATTTTAGAACGCACCTTTTTGTCCGCGAAGAACGAGGATGTTATGAATCAGTTAGTTTTAGAGTTGGTTGATTTTATAATTTTAGAAAGTAGTTTTTTTATCTAGGAAGAACGGAGGATGCTATGGATCAGTTAGTTTTAGAAGTTCGTTTTCATTATTGAGGATATTTAATTATAAAAGATATTATTTGATATTTAAATTTAAGTAATTTATATTTATTATTTTATATTACATATAGTCGAAAAATATATTAAGAAACTGTTGTATCGTTATATTTAATAATTTTTTAAAAATAAAACTATATTGCCGCCGTGAATCGCGGCTTATTATCCTAATTTGGTTAAAAATGTTATACAACCAACTTTTTTCTTAGTATGCGTTTTTTTAAAGTGACAAAAATGAGACGGAGATAGTAGTATTTATTTTTAAAATGTGAGTTTTTATATTGTCTAACAATTATTTTTATAATTTAAATTGGTTCAAAATGAAAATAAAAATTGATTCGGAACCTATGTTGTATGTATATATATCAAAATGACAATAAAAAAAATGTGTTTTTTTAATGATCAAGCCGAAAAAGATGACATTAATTTCCCCACATGCTCAAACGACCGTATCAAAGCCTCAAACAGAAGTTCAGCGACAACTAAAATCTTATTTTGTATTTTTCTGAATTTAATTACTGAATAATTATTTATTGACACGCCCACCAATTCAATGAAATTCGACCATGAAACAGACCCTCCCACATCAATCCCCCATTTTTAGATGTTGGAGAGACACTTTATATACCCATATGACAAACTCCGAGTCAGATTTTTTATATATACAGCGTAGAACTCGATATATAAATATTTTAAAGAAAAATGCTAATGTTCAAATTGATATTCAAAGATACAAATGTCATATATGATTGGCGGTAAAATAATTAATACTCCAGTAATTTATTTGATCACATAAATATATAAATTTTGATGTTCTCTCAATATTATATTCACAAATATTATATATTTTTAAGTTTCATATACATAAATCTGTAGTATTGTTCTTGCCAACCTACAATATCTCAAAAATTTCCGTCTTAGAAAGTTTTATTCTATATTTCACCACTCCAAATTTTTTTGAAAAGACAAAAGTTTAATTCGCGAAAAAAAAAATTCTATCTACACTCTTAAAGTACTGATCTAAAAATTTTGGAACAGTGTTAGATAGCACCCTTTTGAATTTGAATAGTTGAATAGGTGAATAAAATTTTACAAGTAAGAATTTAGCCGAACGTACATATGCATCATCATGCATGCATAGTAGTGTTGTGTAGCGAGGCGACGACTTAGGAGTTGAAATCAAAGTAAATACATCAAGTCTTTATCTTCAAGTCTCTTCACTCCTCGACACTATACGCGTTCTTTATTGCTACTCTCTCTGTGTGTTTGTGTGTTTGCATCTTCCTCCCTCCTTCCTTCTGACCAGCTACCGCGTTGTTTCCTTTTGATTTGATTGTTACTCATTAATTTATTCTAAAATCTTTGTACAATCGGTACCTTTGTATTGTTACGCGGTTATTTCAGTTAGTACTATAATTATTGTACCCCCAAAAAATTAAAAAAAAAAAAATTAAAAATTAGTAGCTAGAGTTTTCTATCATTTACGCGGTTATTTCAGTTGGTATAAATTCTCAGTTTTCGTATATAGATACTAGTAATGTAGTAGTACCTGTTTAAGTTAGAACTGTTATTGATAATGCCGATGTTCTTCTTTTAGCATAGTTGATTCCGATAGGTCCAGGTGTTTGTTTTATGTTCTATATAAAACCTTTTTTCTTCTTTTTTGACTTTATTGCTTATGAGAGTTTGAGTGTTAATTTTATTCTTGCTTTGAAGCTTCTCTGCACTTTCTTTGATTTTCTTATATAAGCCAACTAGTTAGGCAGTTTTGAGATACTCTGTTTTTCTTTTTAGAGTAAAATTCTAGAGTTTGTTGAGGAATTGTATCTTTCGCGATTTGTTCTTTTCTTTGCAATTTAGTTGTGTTTTGATTCGTTTGATGTTGAAACGACATTTTGGTGAGAGGAGTGACGATGACTCTGAGATTCCTAAATGGGAATTGAAGCGTCGATGTGCATCTGCAACGTAAGTGGCGTGTTCTGATTTATTGAGTTAATCTGGCATGCTTAATTTTTATGCTTATGTGCGTTTGTGATGTATCTGCAGTGTTTTCAGAGATGTGATGAGTGGTATTTCGCTTCATGAGTTTGTGCCAAGACTGGAACCTTTTCTCCGCAGAATTGTAAGATATCTATATACATTTAGTCGAAAATTAACTCTTTTTTATCTTCTGAAAATCTTCGTTTAGTCATGGAACCATTTACTCAATGCTTGTTCTACATCTACTTGTTGGATATTTCATAGTAAGCCAGTGGTTCTAGTGCAAATTTATTTAAGCAGAGTGATCCTATCAGTTAGTTAGTCCATGTTTTACTATGATGTCATTTTTTAAATTTAATCTAATATGTAATTGTTAATATCATGTAAAAGTTACATTCTGTTATGGTATAGGCTTCAATTTATTAGATTTTTAATATACAAACACCGGGAGCAGAGAAGGAGCCTTGTCACTAGGGACTAGGCTATTAACGAATATTAAAAAGTTACTGTTTGATGTAAATTTTCTGGATATGTTATATAGATAAATATTGTAATTACAGCTTTAAGAGTCGCCTTCAATTTTGTGATATATGTTTTTAAACTACATGAATCTAAATTTCGTGATATCAATTTTTTTTTTAAACATTAATCATTGATTCTGAAATACTGAGGCTAGCTTATGCTACTGAGCTAAACGTGATATAGGCTGAGAACCTACCTGCACACTATATGTGCTAACGTTCTATGTTGTTGTTTCCAGGTGCAGGAGGAGGTGAACTGTGCAATCCAACGGTTCCTTCCCTCATCTTCAAGGTTGGTCTTCTTTTTCTTTTTTTTTTTCTTTTCGCTAAATAATTGGTCTTCTTTGTTTATATTATATTACAATTCCATTTGATAGAAGATAAGATCTATTTTATTTAATGCTATGTAATTTTTATTCTTTGCCACGTAATTTATGTAATTTTATATGTTTTTCTGCTTTTACTGATAAGATATATGATTAGTTGAGGACTTGCCTGTCAGCTTGTAATTGAATTAAAAGTTTATTCATGATACTTTTTAAGAGAATAGGTTCAATTTTTTATGAGACATATATATGTTTGCCTTGTGCAGAAACTAAGTACCTTCATCCAGATGCATGACTAATTTATCAATACTAGACCACCTAGCTGAATTCTTCTCCCGCCATTGCCTATAAGCTTCTCTTTTTTCATTGTAGTCTACCAGGCCCTGTCTTCATGATTATCTGTTTAAATCGTAGTAAAGTCGCCTGAATTTTTTTTTTTCCGGGTTGTACAATTATGTAATATTTCCTCTAATTACCTAGCCTGTGACATATTGATCTTCTGCAAGCGGCAAACTAAGTTGTGTAACTCATAGTTTTCTTAATGTAATTTTTGCAGACCATCTATTAGCCAGACTGAGTCGTCTGGCACATGCGCTTGTCAGTTGTACTTTTACAGTAAGATTCCCTCTACTTTGTTCACTAGCAGCAGGGTCGAATCTGAGGACTGTGAGCCTCTAAAAGTAGTTTTGGTGGATACTAGTTCCAAACAGATAATTACATCTGGACCAATGTCGTCAATGAAGATTGAGATTGTTGTTCTTAATGGTGATTTTACTGCTTCTGATGGAGAAGATTGGACCAAGAAGGAGTTTGATGCCTGTGTCATACGAGCAAGAGAAGGCAAAAGGCCGTTGGTGACTGGGGATCTGACATTAACATTAAGAAATGGAGTTGCTGATCTGGGTAACATATGTTTTACTGATAATTCCAGCTGGATTAGAAGTAGAAAATTTAGGTTAGGAGCAAGAGTGCAAGGTAATTCTACCCAAGCAAGAGTTAAAGAGGCAAAAAGTGAACCCTTCATTGTAAAAGATCATCGTGGAGAGTGTAAGTCATCCCATCCTACTGTCATTTTTGTTTTTATATTTGAACTGTGCTTATATATAGTGGTAGCACGACTCTGCTTTTATTACAACATATGTTACCCTGTATTAAATTTATGTATTTTCCCTTAATATGCTTGTGTGGCATTTATTTGGTCATAATAAATCTGGACACAGTGTCTATATCATTTATGATATCTGTGGAATTCGGCTCGCATAGGAACAGTAGTATTGATGAAGTGTTTCTATTCACTTGAGCGAGGAAGTTGACTGATATGAAATACCTGTGATGTGTTAAAATAGTGAGAAATTGGTGTTATGCTCTATCGTCTTTGTCCATGTTTGTATCTAGTTTTGTTTCTATAGATGTTAAACTTCTTCACTTAGGAGTTACTATAGAAACTTAATTATAACAGAATCAGTAATAGGTAATCAAACTTCTTTACTTAGGAGTTACCATATACAGTAAAATTATTTAGATCCTTTTCATGTAGAAGAAATCAAACTCTTGGAGATCTATGACATCTGCAGTTGCATCTGATTTTTTCATTTGATAGTTAACTATCTAGGTCTGAACTAATAATACTCTTGATACAGCATACAAGAAGCACCATCCGCCAACATTAGCTGATGAAGTATGGCGCTTAGAGAGAATAGCAAAAGATGGCGCCTTCCATAGACGGTTGGCATCTGCTGGAATCTTCACGGTTGAGGACTTCTGCCGTTTATATATCACTAATCCGACCTCACTACGCAGTGTAAGATAAATGTCCTGCACTTTCAAATACTTAACTTATTTGAGTATTAGCAACTTTAATGAAGAGAAGTAAATGTCCTGCACTTTCAAATACTTAACTTATTTGAGTATTAGCAACTTTAATGAAGAGAAGTTCTGGACAAGTCGGTATAACCCTGTATCCTGATTCCTGTAGGTGCTCGGTGGTGGGATTTCTAACAGAACGTGGGAAACAATCACTGAACATGCTACTCGTTGCACTCTGGATGATAAAATTTACCTTTACCGTGGAGCTGCAGGAAGGGTTCTGCTCGTCTTTAATTCCATCTGGAAGGCAATTGGAGCAATATTTGATGACCAAAATTTCCAAAACTTGGATAAACTCACTCCATTCCAAATGGTTTGTACTCCTAATATAACCTTTTTATTGGCGTTGATCCTAACTGATCATTACTCCCATGATACCCCACATAAATTTAAGGTACTTAATCATGCTGAAACCACTTAGGGAAAGGGGATGGGAAATTTGTAAGAGGCTGCTTCTCTTGGTTGACATGTCAAATTTTTTGAACTGACCTTTTCCAACCAGATCTTATGGTTGTGCAAGATCTCCTCGCTAATTGTTAAACATTCACTGAAATAGAAGGCATGCTTTAAAATACCTAAGGTTCCCCCCTCGAGGCATACAAGTCTTAACATATATTTGCAATATATTCACCTCTTAAATTGCACCAAGAATTCTGCAATAGTTGGCCAAGGGAGGCGAGTACTTAACGTGATAAACAAGTTCACAATTAAGCAAAAATCTGTATTCAGCAAAAGTATTGTTCCTTTATTGATGAATATGTAGGAATACGACAGAATGTCTAAACCCTTAATAATGGAGGAAGATACAATATATTTGAAATCCAGTCCATACTAGTCTTAAAATTGTAGTTAGGAACTTATTCTTATTATCTCTAATCCGATAATTAAGAGCATTCCCATTTTATTGCAGAGTTTAGTGGAGGATGTGAAGCTGCAGGCTTATAAAAATTTGCATGAGCTGGAATTATTTAATGAAGGGTCTTTTATAGGTCCGCCAATGCTATTATCAAGTTTGCAAGCAGAGATGTCAAACAGTTATACTCTAGGTCAGCAGCATGTCAACACCCCAGTAACTGACGAAGGTATGCACGCTGTTGAGAATTACTTGTTGTAATGCTCGACTTTGTAACTTCCTCTATACCTTGATGTATAAAAATCATCATTTCCTTTTACCGGAAATTCAATGTAATATCTCTGTGTTTAATAATATGAAGAGATTTATAAGATCATAGCCCAGTAGGCTTTCAGATGTGCATGGTTGTTTCACTGAATTACTAATAAGGAAATTATATTTACTTTGATCATTGAAAAAAAATGTGACAGTATAAAGGGTATGAAGTTCACTGTTGAGCATCATTACTTATTGAGTAGTTTGTATATTTTTCCTTCATTAGTATGTAGGATGTGGAGGCAATAGAAAGTCGTGTATCTTCTACTCTTCATCCTATTCTGAATTTTTCTTTTTTTTGTTGCGCAGATCAACTGCCAATGCTGCTAGGTTTTGACTACATGACAACTTCATCACCTTATACTTCTAAGGTGGACAATGGTAGTCTACAGGAAGTTTTTCCGGAACATGATTGTCATTTGATGCAAGCGTTTTCTTTAACGAGGGACAGTCTTGAGACAAACAATTTTTGTCATGAATCATATACAGAAGGATATAGTGCATCTCCCAGTAGGTCTCCGGGGTCAGTCTTGGTAAGTGGAAGTCTAGCTAATAATGACACTTATCTAGCTGAAATGGCGACATGGCAAGGGAATGAAAATTTTCTTTGTCCAAGCAATCAATCAGTCGACTTTGTTTCTTCCAATATAGGTTTCCATGTATCGAGAAAAGGAAGACCAGGATTAAGGTGGTTTAAGCTTCGTGCTGCCTTTAAATGGGGGATATCAATTAGGCGCGATGCAGCTGCTAAAAAATTAGAAAGGTTTCTTTATTATGATTTCTAAGCTTAGTCCAAACTCCAAAGGGTAGTTCAGCCTTCTGGAAACTGCATTTTTTTTTGCAAATTTAGTTTTTCCCTCTAGCATCAATTGCAAAGAAGGGTTTATGTTCTGTTGTTAATATAGTTTTCATCTTCTAGTCATTACTAAAAAGCATACTGTATAGTGTTTAACTGTTTATGCTGCAGTCATCACAAATATTAGGAAGCAACTCATTAAGTACCTGTATATTGATCAGGATTAAGATTAATGTAGTAAATTCTTTCTTATGTAAATTTATCTTGCCACTGTGTATCATGTTAATATTCATATATAGGAGCGGAATTGTACCTTATCTTTTGAGTTTTTAAGTATTTGCCTGAACCCAAAAACACATATACGTCGTACTGTATAACTAAAACAAACATATCCGGTATATCCTGCTCGTTTACGAAATATTAAGTATTGCTTCTCCTAACAATACTCACTTGGCGGGTTTTTGCATTAGCCAAAGAATGAAGATTGGGAGATCTGGAAAGGGAATTTGTGCAAATGTCTTTGTCCAGACTCCAGAGAGTAAACTAAACCCACAAGAAAAGAATAGTATATTCTTCAGTATCATGGTTTTGGACTTTGGCGATCCATTACATTTTGTTATCAGTTCATCTTTAACAGTTCGTGCACGCTATGCTTTCTTAGTAAACCAAGGTAAAGGTTATTTATGTGAAGGAGGCACGTTTGAGTTCTACTATACGCTATATTCATACTAAGGTGTTATTTAAATAATCGGAAAAATATCGAGTTCATCACTCATTTTATTCGGATGTATAAAATAAGTCATTGTTTTTGAGTTTGATTCAATTTGATTACTAATTCAAAATTTTATTATCAACTTAGTTAATAAAAAGTTAAAATTTTGTATCAATTTAGTCAATAATCTTTTTGATATAAATTTTCAATTTAGTGATCAAATTGAGTCAAACTGGAAAGTAATGATCTATTTGATATCCTTAGAAGAAACGAGTGATCAACTTGATATTTTTCCCTTAAATAATTATACTATTATCTAAATTTATAAAATTATAAAAATGAATCACAATAACTTAATAAAATGCAATATCTAACATTAAATATTACAAATTTATTTTTTGTAAAAAATCAAAAAATACAAATGACATCCGTTTGTCTTTTCAACCCAACTTAAAAATTGATAAATAAAAATGTGATAACTTCAAGATCGGGTTTTTATTGTATCTTTAACAGTTTTAAAAATACAACAAAAATTAAATTTAACAATTACAAAAAAAAAAAGAAAAGAAGGCGACTTTGAGAAATGGGCTACTGGTCCGAAAGATATGGATCTGGGTTATTTTATTTAACTCCCTCCTCCCTTTCCGAATTTATATCCCCGCCCTTCACCTAAGCTTACATTAGGGGGCATATATACATATACATACAAACACATGTATCTATATTTTTTATACATGATAATTCAAACTAACAGTTTCAACTGAGGCTTTGCATTTCATTCTCTACCAGGCATGTCATTTCTCCAATTTCACTTCACTTACTTATGTATTGTTGTTTATATTTGAATTCTTGCTTGTTCTTTATATAAAAATTCAATCTTTTTTTTTATTTGTTTTGTTTTTGATTTTTTGTTGCTTGCCCATGATTCTAAGTTTAAATGTTGTTGCAAAGTTTTGGTCTTTTTATTCTTTTTGTTGTTCATTTTAGTTGAATTTTTATTTTTTAGAGTTTTTTATTTTTGATATTTGGGAGTTGAAAATTGGAATAAATTAGGGGTTGAAGAACTTTATTGGAAAAGGTTAAATAGGTGACTACTAGAATGTGTTGATGATTTATTGTCTGGGGGAATTATTGTTCACTTGAACCCAATTGGTCTGTTTTTTGAGTGTATGGTAAGGAGGAGTGAGGATATGAACCGATGAACTTTCCGGTAGGCTTTTGGTTAAACGCTTATCTTGTTTAAATTTTAACACCTGATTAGTTAAATACTTGTGTGATGTTACATTATCCGGAATGTTAAATGTGTTGAAATGCTGAATGGGGAATTTAGAAAAACAAAGGTACAGTAGCAAAACCATGCCCGAATACTGCGGAATAGAATGAATAAGAAACTGAGGCAGAATGCAACAGTGATCACGATGTGAGTGAATGCAAGTGAAAAAACATGTTGAAAACTTGAAATGGTAAACCTGAAGAAATATGCAATGGCCCAGGCTATTTGAATTCAATACTTGAAAAGATGTGCACATATGCTTAACGGAAAATACTTTGCGTGAAGTGCTTTAATAAAAATGTGTAGCACAAGAATTTTAACGAAGGATGTGATGGGTCGTGTCACACTGTCTTTGGAGGATTTCTTTTGCATTATAATTTCTTCTTTATGTCTTCCAAATGCTCCAAATATGTAATCCACATTTTTTCTCCATATTTCATGCCAGAACTGGGAGCTGGCCTTAGCTTAGTTATGTTAAGTATCTTGAATACTGTGAACTAAATAACCATTAAATGAGATATGGTGGAGAGCACTGAAACAAAACTGTAAAGTAAAGGAAATAATAAAACAGTGAAATGAGGAGCAAGGTTGCTCCAAATTAACGTACTGCATAATATGTCCCTTCGTGGTTAAAAGTACACTTCAATGGTTGGTCCATTTGGTCTTTCAGGTTTTCAACCATAAGAATAAAATAGGATAGTAGTATAGGAATCATGTTGGACAATGAGAGTAATAGTTTGGTTAGTGCTAACCTTGTCTACTGTTTGCTTGGCAGGTTAAGCGTATCGGTTGTGCAGTTGAGCATTGTTTACCTATCGGCTCTAGTTAAATTCATAGAATCAGATGAGAACAGTCTCGATGTGCTTCTCACTTTTGCAAGTTCCCAGATGTAGATTTCACTTAGCTAGTTCGTGGTGGGAAAACTTCCACAAGCTAGGTAATACAGGAGGAAAAGCTTCTAGATTAAATCATCTTCGTTCCTACAACAATGATCTAGAAGGAGGACATACCAGGAAATATGTTAGGACTGTGACCAGAAAGACAGATCTAAAAAGGAAAATTGCCTTAAGCAAAAAATCTGATGTTGTTGGACATGAAACGGAGTATGGAACGACCCTATCAAGCAATGCGTTACATACAAACAAAATAGAGATAAGTAAAGTTGAAAGAAAGGACTTTGGCACCCAACAAAAGGTTACTGAGAACAAAGACTTGGCCAAACTCATGACTCTTATCATTTTTGACATTGAAACCACGGGTTTTAGCAGGGAGAATGAAAGAATTATTGAGATTGCACTTCAGGATCTTGTGGGGGGTGAAAATAGCACTTTTCAGACTCTTATAAATCCTGAATGCTATGTGCCTAACGCGCATGTTCACGGCATCTCAACACATATGGTTAGCAGGCCTGATGTCCCAAGGTATCTATGCCTATGTTTTGATTGTTATCTTTGCATTAGAAAATTCTTGCAAGTTAAATCCTTATTGTTTGATATATGGCCTTGGTAAAATTATGTTTCTTGGTAACGAGTGAAGCAACTCTTTTTCTCATTGAGAATCTTCTTCTTTTCCCTATCTTTAACTTTGGCATGTAAGTGACCTGGATTTCTTTATTTCCACTGAACAGTCTGTTGGTTTAATTTTATTTAATTCTGGTCATACATACATACATACATACATACATACATACATATATATGCATATATGATATTATCACGAAGTTCCCAGATTTGGTGCGCATCAAAACTCGTGGTGGGGATATAACAAAACAAAAAGAAAAGTACTTGTCAGAGTTCAGCCTTATCAATATTAGATTATTCAATTAATTTGGTACTATGTCAATAAGGCGGATACTATACTATCTAAATTCCAGCAGGAGGATCATATTTCCTAGTGCATCTCAAAGGGTCAAACTTTGTCGGCAAAAGAAAATGACAAGTGCCTTTATGAAACATGTAGATTTTTATAAACAGAAGTATCTCTATTTTAGGATTCAGATACTGGTCACAATCACAACACATGTAAGAGTGTTGAATGTGGACTGGAAAGCAGGAGACTAGCAAAAAAGGCATGTGAATGAAAGACTATCCTGATTCTGAAAGTACAGTGAAAAAGAAAAGTGTCTATCATTTGTTTGATATGGCTGCTGATGGACACCCCTCTTCTCTTGGTAATAAGAGGTTGAGGGTTCGAGTCTTCATGGAGGCATGTGTCTGTATCTAACTTTCTGTAAGTGACCGTACCCAAAAAATTAGAAAAGAGACTGCTGACTGATTCACAATGTTTGTTAGGATGGATAGCTCAGTCAAGTGGTAGCATAAAACTCTGATTTGATATTAAAATTTAGGCAATTATTCTAGGGAGAACATTTTTACTTGCGCTCTTAAAAAATTGCTTGTTCTGCACTTGTTCTACGCTTTTAATATTTGTTGATGTTGTTCCACTTCTTTGAAAGTGCAAAACTATTGTTCTCATGCATTCATGCTAAAATGTGTTTTCGCTTTCTAAATGTATTAAACATGAAACTTAGCAAAACACGTTACATATCCATCAAGTCTAATACAATAATTCTCTATATCTGAACCTTATAAAGTTCATCTTTTACCGAGTGTTTATTACCTTCCAAGTTCCAAGTGTCTATAAAGTTCATTTGTGAAATGTGTATTCTGGAGAGTTTTGCTTTAATCAGAAGTGTTTTCCAGAATTTAAAGATGTAGAAATGTAAAGAGAAATATCCTGTAAAGTAGCATTTCTTGAAGGTTAATTAGTTATCAGTGAAAGTGGTCTTGCGAAATGCTTCTTCAATTTTTGAACAAAGAGAGTTTTGCTTTAAACTTATCTGCTAAGAAGTTGCTTTTTTGAAGGGTCTGTATTATTGCTGTTGTATTTAATTGTCATGAACCTTTTTCAGGATGAAGGAACTCATTCCCATATTGATGGAGTATATACAGAGCCGTCAGACACGTGGTGGACAGGTACTATGGATTGGTCACAATGCTCGAACATTTGATGTCCCTTTCTTGATTAAGGAATTTAGTCGTTGCTCCACTGAGATTCCAAAGGATTGGCTATTCATGGACACACTTCCTCTAGCACGTGAATTGGTGAAGTCTGGAGGTCTCTTTCTATATGTGTCACCCTTTGTGTTTGCATGTGTGTCTGAATAAGCGACTTACTTTCAAAATGATCTTTTCAGGACCAAACTGTCCTTCAAAAACATCACTGCAAGCTCTTCGTGAACACTATAAAATTCCGTTGGTCGGTTCAGCACATAGAGCCATGTCAGATGTTTACTCGCTGTCACTTGTTCTCCAAAGGATGACTTTTGACCTGAAAGTACCTATATCTGGACTGGTTGATAGATCTTTTAAAGCCTCAGAAATAAGTATTGTTAAGAAGAAGAAGAGTTCCAAGTAGTTTCTGATAGTGCAACCACTCATCTAGCAGCTATGGTTGTAAATTTACTGCAAATATATGGCCACAATATTATATCCAGTTACAACTAACTTACGTCTACATTATAAGACAATCTCAGGGTGGGAGAAATATTCGTTCGACGTTACAGTTCGACATATGTAACGGTTGGGAACCAAATTCATTTCAGTTTGATTCTCTGTTGATCTTCTCAGCAAGTTTAACTAGCCACAGTGGTGGAAAATCGTTGAAGAACCTCAACGCGTGGTCAGCTATACTATCGAATTGTCTTGCCTACACCATGAAGTATTGTATCCATTGCTAGGCCGACACATGTTGTATAATGGTTATTTGACAATTTATAAAATGCAATAACTGCGAATTCAGGACTTAGATGAGGTAAATTAGGTGTAGCAGCTATTGATTAATGTAAGCAGCATATTAACATTCATATATTGAATTCTATTACATTTATGATCTGGAATGTAATTTTTACTTTTGATTTTATTAACATGTAGTGCCCTGGAATATGCATAAATCACTTCTGATTTATTACATAAGCTAGAACAGCACATCATCTGAAGTATCTGTGATATGGGGATTATGTTTTGAATGTTGATACTAAATGGGTTGTCTTGTAGATTGAAGCATATGCAGAATTCAATAACCAATATGTATGATTACAATCAAAGTTCACATCCAGTATATTTAAGAAAGATCAAGATTCTTCTGACATCTTTAAGGCTTTATGTGGAGATAGAAGCACCCAGTATGCAATGAAGCATTCTGCAACATTCATGTAAAAAGAAAGTTATAAAGATTTAGAGACATGTTATGTATTTGCCAAAACACATAACCAACCAACCAAACGTACCTAGCTCTTTAACTCTCCTTTAAATATGAAAAAAGAGGATTAATAAAATAAAAGGATATGCTTTCATTGTGAGTTGAACTCAAGACCTCCCGCTTACTAAACGGGTGCTCTAACCAACTGAGCTATGAAAGCACAGTGAGAGACTTCAAAATATTAATATATTAAATAATAAATTAATATACAACTATAAACACCGAAAAACACACTCATGTTCAACAGAACTCTTCTGCTGGAGTTGTGTTTTAAAAAGAGAATCTCACAAACTCATTTTGTTTCTTGGGACTCAGGTAAATCCCTACACTCCTTCTATATTCATGCTGCCCACTTGTCCAATTTTAGTTTTTGCTCCTTTAAACATCGAATTTCGAAAGCAAGGTTTTTGATTAATATGGTTGGGGTCTAAGTGTTTGATAAAATTACTCTTAGAAATATTGCCCAAAAGTATATCATTAAGTAGTGTTCAGCACTTATTGTTGTTAATTTAGCCCTTTACACGTGATATTTTTGGATTTAATTATGTACCTTCGCAGTCTCTGCATTTATTTATACATTTAGCATTATTCCCCTGTATATGTGATGTTATGCGTAATAGTATGTTCCCCTTAATTTAAAAGACAGAACAAATGGTGTATTTCATTTGGTTGTTTAAAATGCTGCTCAATGTATTTGATGTAGTATGGAGAAGGAAAAAAAGACGCACAATGTTTGGAATTGTGATCATGGTTTAAACATTTAAAAAAACATGAGTTCGTGTATGCTTATATTGTGATTGTGACTATAAAACAGTTCATTACATTATTATTATAGTATAGATTATTTTTTATTAGAATAATCTTATTAGGTGAATACTGTTAACTGTGTCCCCCCTTCGTAAAAAGTTGCAATATATTTTGAGCTTCCCACTTGAGTAAGATTAGGTTTTTTCACATCGATTATTGATTAGATTCTTTTTATTGACTTTTTTACTGGTTATTAATTTTCTTATTGAGCTCTGGTTGAAACAGCTGGAACAAGAAATAGCTTTCTAACTTCTTAGCTACGAAAAACTACAGCAGCTACATTCTATAGGTTATGTTGTCACTTGAGCTTCTTAACTAAAAGTAAACTTCTTCCTCTCTTTAGAAAGCCCATAAGGTCATTAGCTCTTGAACTGCAAGAGTTACGCCAATAAACGTGATTATGCTTGTCGTATTTGGAATCTTTTAATATGTCCTTCCAGTAGTCTTAAAATGAAATACATTCAAACGCTTTTGTGTTCTTTTTGTGTTGTGGTGTAAAGGGATTGGTGAAGATCATAATTACTTTGTTTTTTATGCTGATATTTAACTGGATTGATTTCAAAGTATTAGCTGTATGGTTCTATAGTGTCTGCACACAAATATTTATATAATCAGAGTTAAGTTGGTTGCTCTGAGTTTGGACAATGAACTATGGATTGATTCACATAAGTTCTGCTTGTAGATGGAACAAGAAGTGATTGAAGCAGAGTTAGTACTGCCGGTCCATTTAAGCTTTAAAAAGGTTCAGATGTATGAAAAGTTTCCAAAGGGTCAATCTAGAGGTAGACACTGGAAGCATCTGAAGCAGATCATTCAAGCAGAGAATTACCAGAACTACCCTGCTGATGAACCTAATTGTAAGATATCCTCAATTTATATTTATGCTCACAGCTAGAATGGCAGAAGGATCTGAGATATACCTTATAGAACTATACTTTTTTTTTTTTCATTATAATTTTATTTAGTTTTTTTGTAGTTTGTAACCCATGATTAGATGGTGCACTTATTAAAAATTACTCCCTCCGTCCCATATTATATGAGCTCGTTTAACTTGCACATTTTTTAAGAAATTAATGCTTGACTTCAATGTGAACCACAAAAAATAAGATAGACGATGTTAAAATAAGTGTATTATATGAATGTGTGGGTTGATAATCTTAAATGGATGCTATAAATGGGAGGTTCATTCTTTTTGGGACGTCCAAAAATATAAAGTGGCTCACATAAAATGGGACAGAGGGAGTATATATCAGCATTTTACATCAATCATAGAACTAAAAAGAGATGTACCACGCATACTTTCTTTATTTATTTTTCTCGAAGTGTTTGCTACATTTTCTTCATCATGTATTCAGATACTAGGTTTTGATGATACTTTCAACATGCTAGATGAAGTGTAACATGTCATCTTCATTTATCTGCAGATGTTAATATTGAGTCACCACCCTCCATGCACCCAAACAAAAAGATCTGTGATATTACTGGTTATGAGGTACGTTTTGAAGAATGATATTTTTTCTCTGTTTTAAGTAAAATCTCGACTGGGTTATATTTTGAAAATAGCCAAAACTTGACTTTGGAATAGTTCAATTCTTTTCACCACTATAGCTGGATGGTTTCAGTTTTAAGCAATTTTAAGTGTCTAAGAGTCCCTGAACTTATGGTGCTTACTTATAATTATGCTTTCCACTGTGTGTGGCTAAGAATATTCAACACCCTGTGAGAATGAAACAGATAGACACTTACACGAGATGATAAACCAAATCAATTACCATAGTAATAATAAAATTGAGAATGTGCAAATATCAATCCAAGTAACAATAAAACCAATTCTGGTAGTGATTCTAAAATAGACCCATTCAGCTATAATACAAGGCAAGAGTTAAACAAGTTAATAATGAAATAAGGACACTAGAAGGATAGAATTTTTGGTGGATTAGTTGTAGAAAATTCACTAGACCTAAGGTGATCCAACCGAATCACTACCCCTATTAAATAATTCTACTAGAGAAGCATTCATATGGATCGCAATTCACAAGTGCAATCACGAATTTAGATTTTGACCTCCTCCATGACATTTCACTTGATAGTCTATATTATAGGTACAACTAGGTCACTACTATTCTCATTTTGCCGAAATATCTTATCCCCTCCCTCCTTGGTGTGAAACAATAGATTTGCTACCATTTTTTAGGTTCTCTAAATTATATAAATGTATAACTGACTAGGCTAAGTAGAATGTATTTATAAATTGGCATACAACCTGTGCCAGGCACAATTTGTCATTTATTTTAACTTTATGAAAACAAATTCTATTGTTGTTTGTTTGAAGTCCTTTTGAGATATTTACTTAAAATTCATATCTAAATATAAATCAATGTTACTATTAGTAGAAAACATATATTTTTTATCTTCTCCAAAAAGGTTGTCATCCATATATAGTACTCCTCTGTCCCATTTTATCCGCTTTTGACTTCTTATCATGTATATTGAGGTGTTAAAACAATTGAACTTAGACACAATTATTATTTTTAATACATATATCAAATTAAAGTTTAGAATCTAAGCTTTAATTTGATGTAAAAGTTAACTTTTTTTTTTTTTTTAATCAAGTATAACTAGTACCTTTTGTCATCTTGAAATACGTGTCAAAAAATCAAACATCAGTTAAAATGGGACGGAGTAGATATTATGAGCTACATTGAACCATAAGAGCAAAACAATTGTATTTATGCTGAGAATGATTATTATATTATATAGCACTATGCTATAGATTCACATTTTAACTAAACAAATGCAGGACAACAGAAGAAACAATTGAACAGGAACGATTACATTACTAATAAATTAGACTGATATGACAAGAGCAGTAATCACTTGAGTACTGACTACTGAACCTTACCCCCCAACATTCGAGAGGTTGGTCTCTCCCAATTTTCTACTCACTGCTAATTTCTCGATAAAAACCCTAATTTCATCCCCCTTTTCCTTTTATCCCCTGTCTAAACACAAACTTTTTGCACAAAGCCACAAACTTTCTTCATGTTTCATAAGCGAAGTTAATAGTGAAATCTTGTCACTTTATGAGTTAATGGAAGCTTCCAAAATGTATCATCGATATTCTCTCTCTTGTTAATCTATGTTTCATACTACTGTTTTTGGCTAAATATCATTCACACTTTTGATTTATAAACTTTCCGTTACTTATCACCTGCTAGGCTGCAACGTGTTTTATACGTTATGTCATGTGTGGCATTAACAAATTTTCTGGTAAGTAAATAATAATATATAAAATAAAATTCTCTTTAATTATGTGGTTTGTTATTTTTAGTGGGTTTTGTGTTTATTTTACTATTTGATGACCCAATAGAATTTGTTTAATTTCAAATTGGGTTATTCATTTTAAACTGATAGTGTTTTTATGGTTCATCAGAAAATAAGGTAGCTTCATGATATTTATGGTTTTGCCATGATGTATTAGGCATATGCACAGTTATTCATATAACATTCTGGCCGAGCTGTTTACTTATGGACGACTAATCAGGTGCCTAGTTGTTGCCTCGCTGTCGACTCAACTTAGCAAAATGCTGTGACAATTTTACTAGCTAAGCTAGTTATTTTTGGGAAGAAAGGGTATTGTTAAATTCAAAGGGATCTGACCAGGTTTTGGATACAAGGCAGAATTAATGCAACTTGCAAGTAGACTAAAGGAGTTCAGTAGGGGCTTTAAAAGCTATAGGGTTGTTATGAGTTAAAGTCCTATAAGTTGTGAAAATTCTGTAGGGTTATTAAATTTATTTTGATAGGAGTAGTAATTATCTGATTATACTTATAAAGATGTGTTTATCGGGACAGGTCAATTTAAGTGGCGATTGAATATTTTAGCTAGCTTTACTCAAGGTGTACAAGTTAAAATAAAATAATATGCAAGATCCATGGAGACATTTCTATGTCAACATCTGTCCTTTAAGATCTGTTTATGAAATTTAATTCTTAGGTACATAACATAATAAATATTTTAATTTACTTTCTTTCAGGCACCATACCATGACCCAAGGACAAAACTTCGTTATGCTAATACTGAAGTGTTCAAGCAAATCAGGTCGCTTCCCAATGAGTATGTCCAGAGTTATTTGGCACTAAGGAATGCAGCAGTTGTTCTCAGATAAGTTCAGGACCACCATTGGTCACCGTTGCAATCGCTGTTCATTTAGTCCATCCTTGGCTCGGCTTATTACTAGTAACTAGTGATTTCTGAAATCCCTATTGAATGATGACTGGGATACTGTATTTGATTGTCAATTCAAGTCATCAAAATCTACAGCTATTCAAAACAGACGATTTAATTATGTATTTTATATGTTGACACCGAATTCAATTTCTATGCATCAACTGGGGTATTTTTTTTTTTTTTTTTTGTAATTTTCAACAGTGACAGTTAGTATGTTTATCGTGTGAATATTGATTCTCTCATGCTGGCCATGCATCTAGATCAAATACCTGCCGAGAGGCTGCTACAGTTTGTATCTTATCGGATAGATGATGAAATTTTAACACAACTCATCACCGCAAGGTCAGTGTTCAAAAAAACAGAAATCGAAATTAGTCATTAATCGGTAAAGATATCTTATAGTTATTAAGCGGATAATTAATTATTAATTGGAATAATAATCAGATATATTTAAAAATATATAATAATATTTAATTTATCAAATTTTATATATTAATTAAATAAAAATAAGTAGTGATTAATTGAGTTCTAAAATTAAATCTAAGATGTATCTTGTAATGATTAATGGGACAATAAATTAATAATAAGATTTTTATAAGTATGTGCAAGGTAGACTATCAACTTTACGTTACAATTAATTTTGGGGAACTCCTATGGACCTAGAAAGTGTTCGGTACCATGCCTAATGGAGGCTACGGGAAGGGGCCAGGAGCTTGACAATAAGTCATTTTTATTATATTTTATTGACCCAATTCCGGCGACAATTCGCCCACACTGAATCAAAACTTCCAAGGGCACACGGGATTGCAACTTGATTCTAGGCCGGTTAAATTAGCCTTAGTCAATGAATTAGTTCTTTTAACTCATTGATAATTGATTAAGTAAGCTTTTTTACTAATTTACAGAAATTGCTAGGTGATAGGATATAAACAATCCAGTCCAGCTAGGACCCAGTCCAGCTATAATCCAGTCCAGCTAGGACCCAGTCCAGCTATAATCCAGTTTAGTTAGGACCCAGTCCAGCTATAATTCAGTCCAGCTAGGGCCCAATCCAGTTATGATCCAGTCCATCTTGGGCCCAATCCAGCAACGGCTCAGTCCAGCAGTACAGTCAACCCCAGGTCCTGCAAGCCAGGTGGAGCACGAGTCATGACCAAAGTCCACGCATGATGGTGACAACTAGTAATGGTCAATGATGAGCGTAATAAAGGCACACGCCAGAACATTCCTGGCACGCTTTTCCACAATTTCCTACCTGGACACGTGTTAACTATCCAGGAGCGCCAGGCGTCCTCCCTGCTGGGAAATGAATGGTCAGGATCAGAGGTATGTACCCTAAAACCCTAACCCTGGGCCTATAAATAGTCCCAGGATGAAAGGTTCAGGGGTTGGTCACTTTTTACTCATCACCATACTATACACACACACTAACCCTCCACACTTAGATTTCTCTCATTTCTAGTCTTTTACCTTCCAAATCCATCTCTTATTCTCACACTGGAGGTGCCGCGGGGCCCAAACCCCCCTCCGGTGTTGTTTTGCAGATTCCCCACCAGCAGCTACACCTCGAAGCGGCGGAGGAAGGACTAGATCGGAGTTGGGAGTTATCATTTGGCACTAGAAGGAGGGCTGTTCTTCGTCCTTTGGTCTCGGTGTCACTGGACTCACCTTCATCAACAAGCTCTTTAAAAGAGTCCTAGTACCCAGCTGTAAGATCTAAAACAACCCAGCTACATAGCAAAATGTCATCTATGTTCATTTTGAGCCCTGTTTATATTCACAGTAGCTAGGTCCTTCCAGATATAACCCAGATCTATAACCAATATTATTAAAGCTGTGATTTTTAGCCTTTGAGCCTGGTTGTTTGTTAGATTGATTGTTTTAGTCTCTATTTACATATTATTGCTTTATATTTTCGGCATCGAAAGCAAGGGTAGATCCGTTAGCGGCACATAATCTTTGTAAAAGTTGTTGTTTGGAAACCACATATTTGTGTATCTGTTGTTGAATCATGGCTAGAGGGGGAAGAAGTACCAGTCGCAGACCCTCTGTTAGTACTCAGAGGCAGGACCCGGGTCCGGACCCAGAACCAGTCCAGGACCAACCAACCGTGGACCCGGTCCTGACCCGGGTAGTCACGCCAGCTGATGCCCGGACTGTCATTGATATAAATCAGCATAAGTACACCAATGTCCCGATTGCGGCAGAACATATGGCCAACCTAACCGGGAATGAGTTGGCGGAAGCTATAAGACTATACAAGGAGCGCCAGATCCAGGGCCAAGATGAGGCAGACCAGATAGGAGAACCCCAGAACTCCGGGAACTCTCAACATTCCCGCCGGTCTGTTTTCGATAGGATTGAAAATCTGAACAAGGAGAAATCTCAGAAGGCTCAGAGCAAAGCTAAGGATACTGAGGCAGCAAAGAAGAAAAAGTTGGAAGAACTCAGAGAAAGGATCCGGTTGGAAGAAGAGGAGAAGCTGGAGCTTAAGATTCAGAAACGAATCCAGCTCGAGGAGGAGAGGCTTATGGGCAAGACTAAGTCTAAGAGAACACGGAGGGACTTTACCCCGGAGCTGATTTCAGATGATGAGGAAGAGGAGCCGGACCTCATGGAGATGATCCAGGAGTTACAGAAAAAAGTGGAGAAGGACTCCGGACTGGAGATTGGGGGGACCCTAACTCCCTTCAGCCGGAGCCTAGAAGCTATAGCCAGGCAGAAGAACCTCAAGCACCCAAACTTTGATTCCTTTGACGGAATGGGAGATCCAGAGGAACATCTCAATTACTTTGAACAGATAGCCTTGATTTATTACTACAATGATCTAACAAA
>PHNY01017382.1:7763-20216 GCA_003724115.2 Anethum foeniculum
AAGAATTGTTTCTTTGCCTCAACTAGCAACTCTGCACAAAATAAATAAAAACACATCAAAAGACACAACATACTTGAGTACAAAACACCAATTTAAGCCATTATAGAGCGTTCCAAGTACATATAAAATCCACTTATCACCACCCGAAATACAGCTTTTTCCAAATTACTTGTTTAAATAATTAAATTGTGAGCCCAATTTCCTGACAATTCTATCAAATCAATTTGACTATATAATGCCGCTAAATTTACATCTACTACCTTCAATGATTATTGTATGTCAGTAGGTATCTCAGTCGAACACCCCGTAGCTCACATATATATACAAAATGGTTTAGCAGAATCTTTAATTAAAAGACTTCAACTCATTGCACGTCGCTAAATTGCCTACATTCGTTGGGGTCACGCAGTACTTCATGCTGCAAATATTATTAAGATAAGACCATATGCTTATCACAAATATTCCCCTCAACAGTTAGCTCTTGGTCAAGTCCCGAAAATCTCATACTTTAAGATTTTTGGTAGCGCCGTATATGTTCCTGTTGCACCTCCACAAAGATCTAAAATGGGACCGCAAAGAAGAATAAGAATATATCTTGCCTTTGATTCACCATCTATTATAAGATATCTTGAACCATTGACAAGTGATGTCATACTGCTCGATATGCTGATTGTCATTTTGATGAGTCTGTGTTCCCACCATTAGTGGGAGATAATGTTTTGCCTAAGTTAAATTTTGAACTATCATGGAATGCATCTGGATTAAATGTTATTGATCCACGTACTAAAAATGTGAATATGAGGTTATAAGAATCATTCGTATGCAAAATATTGCTAATCAAATTCTGGATGCTTTTAATTATTCCAGACATATTATAAAATCACACATACATGCTGTTAATGCTCCGACAAGGGTTGAAATCCCTATTCATAAATTAATTTCTGAAGAATTGGTTGGTAAAGCCACGCCAGAAGCGTGGTAGACCTATTGGTGCAAAAGATGTTGTACCACAAAAACAGAAATTGACTAGACCCACCCCTAAAGTGGCAAGCTTTCCAGAAAATATCCCAGAAATGGTATTACCTCCTGAAGAGGTTCGAGCCCCTGAAGTGGCTATATCAAATATCCCAGAATCGGTATCACTTCCTGAAGAGGTTAAAGCCCCTAAAGTGGCTGTGACAAAACCACCAGAAGTGGTATTTCCTCCAAAAGAGAATATTACCCCTGAAGTGGCACATGCTTCAGTAGAAGCAAAGGTACCTGAAATTTATGAGATCTTAATGAGTTATGTATATAAGGGGAAATTATTAGATCGTGGGAGTATTGAGGTTAATGATGTATATGTTTTTTTCGTGGCATGTGCTATTATTATGAACTCAGATCCTAAACCACAAAGCGTGGAAGAATGTCGACATAGAAATGATTGGCCAAAATGGAAAATTACAATCCAAGAGAATTGTAATCCTTGAGCAAGAGAAATGTATTTAGACCTGCAGTCCAAACACCAGCTGGTGTGATCCCCGTCGCAAATAGATAGGTGTTTTTACGAAAATGAAATGAAAGTAATGAAATTGTGAGATATAAGGCTCGGCTGGTAGCCCAGGGAATCTCTCAAAGACCAGGATTTGATTACTAGGAAACTTACTCTTCTATGATAGATGAGTTACTTTTCGTTTTCTGATGGGTATGGCTTGTATGAAAAGATTGGAAACATGTCTCATGGACGTTATTACAGCCTACCTTTATGGATCACTTGATAATGATATTTATATTAAAATCCCTGAAGGGTTAAAGATAGAGGAAACTAAGCCTCGATATTTATACTCGGTTAAATTAAAATGATCATTATATGGCTTGAAACAATCTGGTCATACGTGGTACAACAGGCTTAGTCAATATTTATTGAATGATGGGTATGTTAATAATCAAGGGTGTCCATGTGTGTTTATCGAAAGGTCACTGATTTGTTTTGTTATTATTGCAGTATATATTGATGATTTGAATATTATAGGTACTGCTAAAGATATTACTAATGTTGCTAGTATTTGAAAAATGAGTTTAAAATGAAAGATCTTGGGAAGACAAGATTTTATTTAGGTATACAGGTTGAGCACTTATTTTCAGGAATATTTGTTCATCAGTCAACCTACACATAAAAGGTTCTTGATCGGTTCTACATGGACAAATCTTATCTGCTAACCACACCAATGGTTGTTCGATCACTCGAAGTTGAAAATGATCCATTTCGTCCTAAAAAGGAAGATGAAGATGCACTTGGGCCTGAAGTCCCGTATCTTAGTGCAATTGGTGCTCTTATGTATTTAAAAGACATTGGGATGTGATCAAATATATATTCAGATTTCTCCGTGGGACAATCGATCTTGGACTATTCTTTCTAAACAGTTCAAAATCGCATATAGTTGGATATACAGATGATGGGTACATGTCAGATCCTCACTTTGGGCGATCACAAACAGGTTATCTATTTACATATTGTGGTACCGCTATCTCTTGGAAGTCTACAAAACAGACTATGACGACAACTTCATCAAACCACGCAGAGTTAGTGGTAATTCTTGAAGCAAGCAGGGAGTCTATTTGGCTAAGGTCTGTCTTCCAAAATATTCGAGAATCATGTGGTTTATCAAGTATTTCAAATAGTCATACAGTTTTATTTGAAGATAATTCAGCTTGTATCAGACAACTAAGGGAAGTATATATCAAAGGGGATCGACCCAAACACATATTGCCAAAATTCTTCTACACGCATGAACTACAGGAAAATGGTGACATTGACGTACAACAGATTTGCTCATGTGATAATTTAGCATATCTACTTACAAAATCATTATCTACATCTAGTTTTAAAAAGCAGCTAAACAAAATTGGAATGCGAAGACTGAAAGCATTTCTACAAGAAGATGCCAAATTGTGAGACGTTTTATTCAGGGGGAGGCTGCTCTTTTTCCTTCGTCAAGTTTTTATCCAACTGGGTTTTTCCTTGCAAGTTATTAATGAGACAATCAATTTTTGTAATAACTCACATTGACAATGAAGAAGGAGTGTTATAAATGAGTGTTGAATGTTATTGTCAAAGTAACTAGAAGACTCAGAAAAACACGCATACTTAGACTACTATCCAGCTTGAAGTTAGAATTGTATTACCATTTTCACATTACACAGATAACCATACGCGCTGATTTTTGTCTATAGCCACCCTAGCCCATTGAGTGCTCTACCTTGGGCCATCGACATCATACGTTCTATTGAAATGGATCCGAGGCCCAACATATTTTGTATAGGAATAAGAAGCAACAAAACCTAAATATAACATTTCTTTTTAATCTCTTGTCGATATCTCCTCGTATACATTTATAAATTACATAATTTTAGTATCATAAATAATTATTATATTACTATATTTCTAGTTATATAATAATGTAATCTTAATTATAAACGTATTTAATTTAATATTATTAAATAATTTTTAAAATACTCATGCTTAACACGGGTTATAATTTAAGTATAGCGAAAAAAAAGTATTTTTATATATTATTTTCCAAACCCAAAACAATTAAAAATCCTTGAAAAAAGCATTTTGTTGTTTCTTCTTTCTTAATGTTGGACCTTGTTCATCGGTTAAATATTGTTGGGCCTTGTTTATCGGTTGACACAATTCGGGCGTACAAAGTTGGGCTTGTCCTAGACGGTGACAAACTGACAAGTACACATGGAATGTGCAGCAAGAAGAGACCGCATTTATCTCACAAAAGGAGAAATTTTTATATCAGTTTTCCATCTTTTAATTTTTAATTTTTTTCTCAGATGAAAAAGCCGAAAGCGTTTGTTCCTCTTTTTGATTCTATTTTATAAAACCTTACTTCATGCCATATTACTTCTAAATGAAATGTTCTTATTAAATTATGGTCAGACTTGGTCCATAATAGTGTCTCTCAAGTTTCATGTAATATCTGCTTATGTTTTTTCTTTTTCTTTTGATAGTGGATACAAAGCTTACGTTTGAATATTGAATTACAAAGGAAGAAAGGTATAATGTTTAATGCATTTTTTACTTTCAAGTCGACTGTTAATAAGGATAAACAGATTGGCATGCCAAAATTGGCTTAATAATATAATCTCAATAATAATATCAAATTATCGGCTAGTTTTAACCTTCGTTATGGTTATTATCTAAGTTACTTACATTTTTTCGTAATTTTATGTTCCCATAATCTTTATTCTATTCGAAAATGCATTTTCTTGATTTAAAGTCACGATTTGTGCTTTCTCTTATACACATTTAAAGATTTGTAAAAAAAGAATCACATGTTGTGATATATTTTTCTATCTTGTATTTAAGAAAATCACGATCATGTAGACCTAACAATTATGATAATTAGACAGGTTTCGGATTAGATTAATTCAGATCGGATCACCTTTAGGTTATCATTAATTCGGATCTAGTATATTAGATTATTTTCCGTTAAATTTTCAATTCTGATAATTTTTGATTAGATCAAATTAAATTTCAGAATAATATCAAAATATATAAATATGTAATAATATCTAGTACCATTTTTCGGCTTTAAATTCGCCTAACAAACGATAAGTATACATGCAAATACACAATTGCAGAGAGTTAGGTTAAGAAGCAACTAGCATTTGCTGAAGAAATTTATAGTTAGCTATCTCTTCCTTTCACAAGTAGAAATTTAATTTGAAAGTCGTTATTGAGGGTAGGCTACGCATTTTTATTCATAGTACGTATAGAATGGCGTTCGTTGTTTACGTGCCCACAAGTTTATAATACTAGTATTTAATTGTTTTCACATCAAGCAAAAGCGACCGGATACATATATGCTGCTCTTAAACGTTCCTTGCCTAAATTTTCCATTTTTCATTGTATTCTCTTTATGACATTAGCAGTCTGGGAAATGAGAATTCTAAATTAAGGAGCGCATGACCTTATTATTAGAATAAAAAAGATAGATAAATATTTGTGCACATGCTAGGTAGCAATTAATATTATTTTGCACGTCTTTTGCTATTTAAAATATATATAAAAAAAAAAAAAGTAAATCAAAACTTGTGTTACCTTAATTATACATAGAGGTACAAGTACATTGTAACCTAGATAGATAAATATAGCCATAAATAATTAATTTATATTTTTATAAACTTATAATAATAACAATTAGAAGATATAGGTCCAGTTACGGCTTATTTTGAAGAACTCAACAGAAGGATGGCCAGAATTTATAAAACTACATTGTAGCCGGATATATAAATAAACATGAGAATATACCTGGCCTCAGCTCGCCCTCAAATATATAGTACCATCCTACAATGACAATTATGAAGTTCAATTTTCAATTTACAAAAACACAAGTCTTTACTGATGTTGCTTCTCTTTTTTCTTTTTTAAGTCACGGTACTAAGAGGTGACTTGGTCTTGTGCATCTGTTTCTTGAATATTATTTAATGAATTTAGCACTGTCAGCAAAAATTCTTGCAAACTCATTTTTTGATCATTTACCATAAAGTAGGTAGGTAATCCCAAATGCATTTAACCAGTCTTTTTCTCATGACTGCATTTTGTTAAAATGTTAAGACAAACTAGTATTAGTCAAACCCTTAGTAAAACCCTTAATAACATTCAAACACCATAAGCGCCTTGTTTTATATTGTGACTGCTTTGCTTGTGACATAAAGAAAGGGGTGATTCGTTCCCTTCCATGTTGTTGGCTTATTTGAACATTGAATAACAAGGAAAACAAGAGGATGACTAGTGTTAGTCTTACAGGTGGACTCTTTATTCATTTTAACAAGTTCATTTTGACAGTTGATTTAATTTTGTGTTGAAACCTTTTAAAAATATAAGATATTAGTGTTATACAGTTATTTTTAAAGTATAATCAATCTACTTAATAATATTTTTATGTTATTAAAAATGAAATATACTAGCTTGGTTAATTATCTAAGTATTCAAGTATTGTACTATCGAAATAATTAAAATATGAACTATTTATTATTTATATATAATATTTGTTTATAAGAAATAAAAATAAAAATGAGAATATAATTATAAGTAATAAAGATTATGAGATAAGTTTGTAAAAATTTAAATTATAAATGCACAAACATTTTATTTGAAAAATAAAAATCATTAATTAACCCTAAACGACATTCATCAATTAATACATTGTCAGCGGCTCAGCGCTTTCTTTCTTGTATGGTGGCTGCTTTCCGTGTGTCTTAAGAAAAGGTTTATTGAGGTTCTGTATATGTCGTGTTCGAATTACAAAGGAATAAAAGTATATAACGTCTATTGCTTCCTTGTTTTCTTTAGTCGACTCCTAACTAGATCACGTACAACTGTACGAGTGAGGAAATACCAGATCCACGTACATGCTACAAGTAGCTAGCTTATCCACTTAATCCCAACAATAATCTCAGATTACCTGCAGCCACTTGTATTCCAACTTTTACTCGTTTCATTGCCGTCATAATTAGAAAGCAGAAATTCTTCACTTAACCACCTCACCGCACCCGATACTAGGAAATTCTTGGGTGCTCGGAAATTCTTGAGGATTCTTCTCTCTTCTACATATAAGAGAAAATAATGTAAATGTTTAAAAACTTAATCAATTAAGTACGTTAAAATGCACTAGTTGTATTATCAAGTAATAATGACACATATTATCAATGATAATGAACTTATTTAGTTGACTATTTAGTTTAATTCAAATGAAACTTTTGAAATATATATATATATATACCCGCACCCGCACCCGCAGGCTTCCTAGCGCCATAATATCAAATATCAAGTATATATGTACTCCAAAATATTTTACTGTCATATGATTGTTAATTGAACATCATGTAGCCAATAAAATCAATCTTTTAACACTTATAATTCCCCTAACAAAAAAATCATACGTAAACAGAACTACCAAGAGTTAGGTTACAAAGCAACTAGCTAGCGTTTGCTGAAGATATATACTATACAGTTAGCTATATCTTTCTCCCACAAGTCGATATTAATTTATTTTAATGTCGGTATTTTTGGAAGCTTCTTTCAGATTTTAGACACCGGAGCTTCGCATTTTATTCACATTTTATAGTATTGAATAGCCTTCGTTGTTTACGTGACCACCAGCTTATCAATCGAGTTTAACATCAGGCAGCTGAGATCGAGACCACCTGCTCTTAATTTAGTCTTACCTAATTTTTTTTTTGAGTTCTAGATTTTTAGAGCATCTCCAACAGATTCTTAGCTCCCTCTTTATAAATATTTATTAGAACTTAACATTCATAAATCTGTATATTGAACTTAGTATATAGTAGAAATGTAGAAGATGATGTAAAAGAAGAAAACAAGAACAATGAACATTCAGTACATCATTTCTCACATAGTGAGAGAGAGAGAGTCAGATCTCAAGAAGAATAGAAAGATACAAGATAGATGATATTTTCACACTAACAGCATATACTTAAAAAACACCTACACATCACACATTGACAGCTGTTGTAACTAACTTTTAAGCGGGAAAGTTTGTTATAAAGGTCAACTATAGTTGACCAACAATATTATAAAAATATAGTTCCTGGTCATCTCCAACAATAATCTTTAAACTCCTTTACATCGGATTTTCGCACAAGTTTTAATAAGATTATATATGGATGCTTGTGTTACCTAACAGTTCACACCCTAGATAGGAAAAAATTAAACAACACAGTACTTCATTTCAGATTTTATTATTTGTTTTAATTATTATAGATATAGTGTTCTTAAACATGATTCATGAATAAATATTTGTATCTACCGAAACTAAACAATAAAGTATATTGACATTTGTGTTAATAATTATAAATCAGTAATTGACTAATAGTGATCATGATAAAGGCCTAGTCATGTATGTCTTATTTAGAAGAATTCAAATAGAAGATGAGCATAATTTCTAAGATAAAATTCAAATACATTGTACTCGTATACACCTGTATCAATATGGGAATTTAGATAATACTTTGTCTGAGGTCGCTAGCTAGATCACAAGTAGCATCATCATGACAACGGAGTATTTCTCTCTCTTTTTTTTTTTTGGTATAAAATAAATAAATATACATCCACAATAATATCGTCTAATTTTCAATTTAAAGAAAAAACAAAATTTTATTATGCTTTTTTTAAACTCAAGGCACTAACGAAGGTGACTTGGGTCTCACACAAACTATTTTTTGAGATATCATTTGAATATTAAGTGTTTTTTTTTCTTCAAAGATTAGAGCAAATTCTTGGAAATTCATTTTGATTACAGTCATTTATCGTGACATATAGTTACTTCCCAAATGCATTTAATTAGTCTATTTCTAATTTGCAAGTTAAAATCCTAGCTTGTATTATTTCAAAAACCATACGCGCCTTGTTTAAAATAAATAGTGGCTGCTTTCCTTGTGACATAAGAAAAGGGGTGATTCGTTCTCCCGCATGTTGTTGTTCTTTTGAACATTCAACAAGGAAAAGAAAAGAATGATTACTGTTGTTTTACGAGTCGACTGCTTATTATAATTACGTACAAGTTACAACTTACACGTCGACATATATGCTGCAGTTAATTAGCTCCACTAGTTAACTTGATCTAATAATACCAAGGATTTTTTTACCATGTGCTCATGATAAACGCAGAAATTTATAGTAATTTATAGTAATGGTGAAATCTGATTGGTGGAGTTTTTGTGAATTTAGGTGGTCCATCACTATTATAAACACTCCAACAATCAAACTTCATCATTATTATAAATTTACGCGTTTATCATGTGTCCATGGACACATGGTAGAAAAATCGTAATACTAACTGGAGTATTAATATCACCCAATTTTATCAACCGTTTTTTTTTTGTGATAATTACATTTTATGCTTCTTTTTTTAAATGGGAGGGACAAAAAATTCGGACTCCATTAAAATTTTTTAATGGCCAAGTGAAAATGAGAACTACAATACTATGAAAATTATTGTCATTCACATTTATTGTAATACCATAATTAGTGAGCACTTATAATTTGCTACACTTTTAGCTACAGCCTACACGCATTTTTATTTAAGATACTCTATATATATAGATATACTTATCATGGTCAACTTATGAAATTTCAAGATAATACAAGTTTGTCGACGAAACGAACTAGCCGACCGTAACCATATTAACCAACTGTACAGTCATAACTCAAACTATAATATCTTGGGTTACAAGCACTTGCTGCCTTTATAAATTTAGCTATATATAGTACCCACATAGCGTTTCTTTCTTTTGTATAGAGAAGTGTTTTGCCACCTTTATAATTTCATCTTGCAACTACAGAGAAATGAGGACCTGGGCTATCCTTTTTGTGTTGATTCTTTTCTTGTTTGATAAACATGGGATAAATCTTCATCAGGTTTCTGCAAGCAACGAGTTTATCAAAAGCAGAGGAGGGCACTTTATATTGAATGGTAGCTATTACTATGCAAATGGATTCAATGCTTATTGGCTAATGGTTGTGGCTTCTGATCCATCTCAAAGAAATAAAGTATCCTCTGTTTTTCAAGAAGCAGTGTCAAGTGGTCTTACACTTGCAAGAACTTGGGCTTTTAGTGATGGTGGATATCAACCTTTGCAGTTCTCTCCTGGTGTTTACAATGAACGCATGTTTCAGGTCACTATTATGTGTTCTTCGCACTTTCGAAATTTAAAGATCTTTGATTCATGCATCAACTATTGTGGGGATTTTTTTTAAATGTTTTACTTTTTATTGATATTTGTTTGTGTTATGTTTGAAGGGGTTGGATTTTGTTATATATGAAGCTAGAAGACATGGGATTAAACTAATATTGAGCCTGGTGAATAATTATGAAGATTATGGAGGGAAGAATCAGTATGTGAACTGGGCAAGAGAACAGGGAGAACGCATAACATCTGATGATGATTTCTTTTCCAATCCAATGGTGAAGGGATTCTACAAGAACCACGTAAACGTTAGTTTTAATAAATCTTCCATATATATATATATATCGTACACATTATTTATCTTTCTTTCTTTTCTCCTTGATTATAAAGCATGGTTTTACACTTAATATTCGATGGTATAAAAATGAAGTTTGTACCGAGTGCACAAGGCTTCCATAATATCAGTCTGGGAAGATCATGATGCTACGATGACTTGACACTTGACCATCACAACACGAATGAAGTATTGAAAGATTAACCATAACATCCTTATTAATGATATTTTTATTTTGTTTGTAGACTATTCTTACTAGGCGGAACAGCATCACAGGAGTTCCTTATAAAGATGACAACACAATAATGGCTTGGGAGCTCATTAACGAGCCTAGATGCACCTCAGATACATCCGGAAGGACCATACAGGTTAATCTTTTCCTTTCCATCACTATATGTTATAACTTCTACCACGATATTTGTTATTAGTGTCATTGCAAGTTGTACGTATGTTTGCAACATACAATGCAGAACTTTCACAGCAAAATCAAAGTAACTATAATCGTAATCTACTCTGCCTCTTTCACAGGCTTGGATCACAGAAATGGCTTCTTATGTGAAGTCTGTGGACAAAAAACATTTATTGGAAATTGGTTTGGAAGGGTTTTATGGAGAGTCTGCACCCGAGGACAAGCAATTCAGTCTAAATATTAAAACAGGAACAGATTTTGTAGCAAATAATCAAATCCCAGGCATTGATTTTGCAACAATTCACTCGTATCCTGATCAATGGTAACTATTTCACTTGATCTTGGTCATAATGAATAACTAAGACTTGGTCTTTTCATTTAGACTAAACTATGATTTATTCTTATGATCAGGATACCAGGTACTGATGGAAAATCCCAACAAGCATTTTCGGAAAACTGGATTGACTGCCACATTCAAGACGCGGAGACAATTCTCCATAAGCCACTCCTAGTTACTGAGTTTGGATGGAAAAAATCTGGTTTTGACAGAAAAACGAGAGAGCGGCTTCTTGATACAGTTTATTCAGACATTTATATGTCAGCTAGTCGCGGGGGTGGAGCTGCAGGTGGCATGTTTTGGCAACTCCTGACACAAGGATTGGATTCGTATCGGGATGGTTATGACATAGTGCTTAGTGAAAGCCCTTCTATTGCTGCTTTAATTTCTCAACAGTCAAAGCAACTGGTTCAGATCCGAGAAAAGTATGCCAGGCAGGGGCATATGAAGAAAGAAGACGGGACAATGAACAAAGTTGAGATCATAGAAATATATTCCAGGATGAGGCATATAAGAAAAATAATGAAACTTTGAACAACAAACTCGGGATAATGTGGTGAAAACCGACAGAAAATTAGGTTGAGATCAAGTAGGTAGGATGCCCAAGTAACTTAATTATTACATACATCATACATGATTGTAGAAAGAATTTGGGCCGGCTGCCTCGAATAAGTCAACTTATGACTTATAAGCTCGCAACAGCTTATCGACGAGTGTTTGTCGATCCAACTTATAAGTCGAATTTACAACTTATAACTTATAAGCTGATAAGTTGAATGTTAGTAACAACGTACTTTTTTTCAACTTATTTTGCTTTTTCATTTTTTTTTTATTAACTTTAGTTTTAAGATATATGTTTTTAAATGTTAATCTACCTTAAAATTCATGAATAAAGATAATTATATATAAAAATTATTTATTTTAATTCATTTAAGTGAAAAAAATTCTGACTTATAAGTAAAATTATCCAAACACTTATATAACTTATAAGTAATAATCTATTTATCACTTACTCATTTTAAGTCATAAGTTACTTATTTTAAAATTCCCAAACGGACACTTTTTTTTTTTTTTTTTAATTGAAAAACAACTAAATATATAAATTCCCAAGGGGTTAATTTGAAGAATATTCATCAACTATTTATTTCAGTACTAGAGCAGGGCAGCAGCATGCCTTTAGTCTGCTCAACTTTGAAGATCATATATAAGTTTTGCATTCTTCGGGCCTTCGGCCCTACTGATTCCATATGTAGTGTAATATCCTTCATCTTCCATGTTTTCTTGAACACCCCGAAATATCCAAGCAGCGACAACGTTTTCTCTAAGAAAGTACAACTATCACGTCTCCCGTAGATTTGCATTCTTATCAATTATGCAGTTTTCTGTCACGAATTGGGCCAGTTTGGTTTAATAGATGTTTGATGGGCCAGAGTGTTGTTGGGTCGTGACAAGCTGCCCATCAAAAATAGGCTGCAAGCCCAATAGTAAAACACGTGTCTTAGGTTAAAGTTCAATATATAGCCTTCTCTGTATCCGGGAGGAAAAGTACAGAATGAAATGAATGTTTAGTTTTTATCTTATCTTTACTTTACTGCATTTTCTTTCATGTCTTACTTGTTTTAGTTTAATTCTTACAAAAACCTAAAAAACTACTGTCAACATTGTAAC
>PHNY01017394.1:2001-20862 GCA_003724115.2 Anethum foeniculum
AGTCTATTATAATATAGTTAGTAGATAAATAATATTTTATTTTATTTTATTAAATTCAATTGCCCGTTATATTTTTGGAAAAGAATTGTTTTAGTTAAGAAAAATAAAAAAGGTAACATATTTTAGTTGAAAAAGGTAATTGGTTTATATATTAAAATATGAGTTATTAGTAATTATAGCATTTTATTTTATTAAATATAATTGCTTATGATATTTTTGGAAAAATAGATATTTTAGTTGGAAAAAATAAAAATGGTAACATGTTTTAGTTAAAATGAGTAATTGATTTGTATGACAATTAGTGAGGGTAATTTAATAAATACAGCAAGTACCAGTACCAAGTACCAGACTACCAAAACTTTCAATGTTTCGTCTTTAATATAATAGTATAGATATATATATATATATATATATATATATATGTAATTTTATTTTCGGTAAGAAAGGTGATATAAATTGAGGAGACTCTAAAATAAATATATAATTCCAAGTGGTAACATATAGTAAGATTTAAATTACCAACTCAGATAACGGGATGAATATAAAATTAATAAAAAATATATTATAATATTACTCCCATTTTAATTAACCGGATTGAATTATTATGATTTAAATAGTTCTTTAAATTTCAGCGTTACATTATTCAAAAAAAAAAAAGATCAAAAGTATTAAGGGGTCATTTGGTATGAGGTTGAGGTAGAATTTCTGATATCATGTGTTTAGTTCAGTGCTGAAATGAATCTATTTAATTTAAATATAATTGATAGCTCAATTTTTTTCCTAATATTATCGGTAATGATATATTATAAATTGGAATTAATCTTATATAATTTACTAACAAAAATTTAATAAAAAGATATATGATTGGTGAAATATAATTTAACCAATTAAGTAGAAATTAATACTTTTTAGGAAAATAAAATATTACTAATTGGTATTAAATAAAAATAAAATAATTTTATTTAAAATTAAATAATATATCAATTTTGAACATGTGTATTAAAATTGTATTTAATTGTAAAAATAAATATGAAATACAAAAAATAGATATGATAATCGTACTCCTTCCTCAAACCCACCTTTCCCCTAAGATATCAATCTGATTCGTATAGGATTTCAAGTAGGTTTTAGAATTGAAAAACAATCAACCAAACACCAGGTATGAGTTATATTTTCAAAAAAAAAACACCAAATATGAGTTTGAAATATACAAAACTCATACATGATACCTATATTTAATGAACCAAACGACAAACGACCCCTAAGTATTTTGTTCCCAAACCCGCGTGAGTCACGGAAACCTTTTCTAACATTCTAACACATTGCTACATAATTATTGGATCTTTATTTCAAGTGTTTAAATTGAAAATTTTCTTTTACCGATCCTCTATAATTTTTCGCGGATTGAAATTTTTTTTTATAACGAAAATTTTAAGTAGTAAGAAAAAGTTTCGATCAGTAAAAAATTATTACGGATTAGTAAAAAATAAATTTCAATTTAAATCCTTAAAATATAAATCTAACGAACTAGTGTATATATAAACGGGACCCGTTACCCAATTATCAGGACTAAGTTCCAAGAATAAGAAAGAAAACATTCCATGTATTTTATAGATTACATATAGATGAAGGAAACAGAAATGTATAAAGTTGAAAAAGAGTTAAAATTATTGGAGAGTAGGAAGGGCAATAATTGAGGAGTGGAGCAGATGTAAAATCATGTTCTGCAACTGCAACGGACAAAACAAATCCTATCATCTATCTGCACAACCCGGAACCACCCTCTCCTGTAGATTTTGTCCACCAATTCATGTCATCATATCTACCCAGTTAGCTAGTCTGTGTCTGTCTATTAATAATATGCATTTATTTATATTCCCCTCATCACATAATCGAGTTCCAGATAATTTTATTCAGTTCGAATTTCCGGAAATCAAATTAACATTTACGATCATCATATTCAGAATTAACTAGTCATGAATCGGACATCTAACCAGTTATCAGTAGAGTAGAGGCCAACTCGACTTCTTTATGTATAACATATTACAATTTTAATGAAATTATTTCGAATTATAATGTTTAGTATTGAAAACAAGCTTGTCATGGATGGCGATGATCAAGCAAAACGGAAGACACAACTTACTTGAGCCACTTGAATAAGAGTGGATCCGTGCAAGGAAATACAAGGGGCTAGGATTTACAACGACACCACAACATTCTATCTTTTAACCATGTGACTCGATTGGTTACAAAATCTACTCCTGCAACTTGTGGTATTAAATCCTCCAGCGGCTAACAGCCTAATACTATCAATACCAGATTGCTGTTGCTCAAACCAGATCTGATTTTGATCATTCTACAGCCATCCATAAACCGTATAAACTATTTTACAAAGATAAAAAAGAAAACTTCAAAATTAAATAAAATGAAATATAAAATTTGATCCGAGGAATACTGTATCTACATGAATCCAGACAATACAAACTAGATTTAAAGGACCAAAAAATGACCTAAATTCAGATAATAAAACCGTATCCGAGGAATGTTTAAGAAAGATGCTCAACCAAGAGCTATGATGAATACTGATAATGAATTGGCAAGGAGTTCAGGAAAGATGCGCAGTTATATCCTTGAATCGTTAAACATTTATTAATAATTACGAACCGTAACTAAGAAAAGTTCGGAAAAGTCATGTCGTACTACTGATGACTCACTAAACATATAACGAGGGCCACGCCAAGAGAAGTTCAAGAAAGACACGTCTGCATCGTTGTACCAATGAGTCGGCACACATTTTTTATTGATAACTATCCGCAACCAAGAGAAGTTTAAAAAGATACGGCGTCCACTAACTATAAATGATAACTTAATTGTTTCGAGAATAAGTTCAAGAAAAATACGAGAATAAGTTCAAAGAAAGATACGTCGTTATTAACAGCTCTCCCAACTACTATCTACATAACATTAAACGCAATTCCACAACGGAGTGACTCACTCCGGCGACATGGTAGGAGGAACCGGTTTTCTTTGTTTGAACAGGTAAATTGTAATTTCCACAGCTTAATTAAGTTGCGGTATTCCTTAACTTTGGTGAATATACTTGATGGAGTTGTGCTTGTGGGAAAGCTAAGGACCACTAACAACATCAACTTGCAAATAGGTAGTAGTTACAAACAAGGAAACAGCTTCATACCAAACAGAAATTCCAACACTTACATCATTAAACATCTTCACATTCCAATCACACTCATCACATGCACAAACCAACAAATACTAATACTAATTTCCAAATTAGCATTAAACAAATTGATAATGACAAACAATAACTAATTACAATTAATTAAGCCGACGTCCAAACAATATCTTTCAATGCCGGCCGGAGCTCCTTACTGCAGAACTGATTATACTCCAACGTATCCCCGCTTGATTTCGTCACTTCCACCACCAAAAACGACGGATTCATTGCGAATATCTCCGCCGCTATTCCTAGCTTTCCTTTCCTTCCGCATTCCATTCCTTGTAATCTCACACTCGAATCGCTCTTTTTTACGTTAAATTTCACCGATTTTCCGACTTCTTCCAGCTTCGATATCACACTGCTAGCTGATTTCGTCGTAGCAAATCTCAACTCTTCTCGCTCCTCTCTTTTTTTCTCCTCAAACAAAGGTGACAAATCGAACCCTTCCGATAACGAGATTATATGAAACGCATTCAGCGTCTCCGTTTCTTTGTATTTTCCAGCAAATCCGTCCTCTTCAGCTTCTAATCGTTTCGGAACAACCGCCTTTTTGAACCACGAAGACTGCATGATTTTCGAGATCGAGATCCTCGAACTCGGATTCGGATCTAGCATTTTCGTAATCAGTCTTCTCGCATCGGATGAAAACCAGGGCGGACATTTGAAATCACCGCGATAAATTTTTCGATACATGGCCATAATATTATCATCCTGGAAAGGCAAAAATCCGGCTAAAAGCACATACAAAATAACACCGCAGGACCAAATATCCGCCTTAGCTCCATCATAACCTTTTTTACCAATCACCTCAGGCGCAACATAAGCCGGCGTACCACACGTGGTATGCAAAAGCCCGTCCTGTCTCAAATGATCCGTAAAAGCACTTAATCCGAAATCCGTAACTTTTAAGTTACCTTCTTCGTCAAGTAACAAATTCTCCGGCTTCAAGTCACGATGATAAACACCTCGGCTGTGACAAAAGTCCACAGCCGAGATTAATTGATGAAAGTAATTCCGCGCTACATCTTCCTTCAACTTTCCTTTGGCAATTTTTTCGAATAATTCCCCGCCCCGAACCAGCTCCATAGCGAAGTAAATCTTAGTTTTACTCGCCATGACTTCATCGAGTTTGACAATATTTTGATGCTGCACCATTTTCATAACAGAAATCTCGCGCTTCACTTGCTCCATCATTCCAACTTTGATCACTTTCTCTTTACCTACAACTTTCATGGCTACGCTTTTTCCGGTCTGAATGTTACGTGCATGATACACTTTCGCAAACGTACCATGCCCTAGGTGTCTGCCTAACTCGTACTTCCCATGCAACACTCCGTTACGATCTTCTACCGCCATTGAAAATTTATACGAGCAGAATTTAAATTTAAAACAAAGAATTTACTAGAAGTTCAAGAAAAATACGTCGTTGTAACGATGAGATCACCCGTCTTCTACGTATTTGCGGTGGCTATTACGACCGCCGGTAGCTTTGGAAGCTCTACCACGGTTATAAGACCAAGTACCTCTCATCTCTCTGCATTCCCAGAGAGTGTAAGGGCAAAATGGGAAAATTGAAAGAATCGGAGAAGATTTCAGAATATGCTAAGGTTGGTTTGTGTGTTTACCGATCGTTTGCCTCACTGCCTAAGCTTATCTTTATATAGGCGGTTCTATGTGAATTGACACTTTTGTCCTTAAGGGTTGGCTGGCTGGTCAATTAGTTAGGCTTGTGACTAACACGTGTCAGTATAAGACATTTTTTAATTACTGGTTGGGACACGTATGGTTATTATTTTAGGCATGGAATATTCGTCCGAATAATGTAGAAACTTTTTTAAGAGGTGAACAATTTTGTTTTTTTTTTTTTAAGGTTGGGTTTAATAAATTAGATGGGTTTCTGCTTTTTCTTTATTTAGTTAGGCATCTATTATATATATAATAGAGCAACTAGAGGGTTGGGTGAGACAATTTATTCAATGTTAAATTATAATTATGCCCTTCAAGCTGAAAAATTACATTTTAACCCCTATCCTATTTATTTCATATTTAATACTCATTAATAACTAATCTTTATTAAAGTATACTAATTATTTTGTAATTAATAGCCCATATATATATATACACACACCTACACATATATTTATACATATATTATTTTAATAATATATATCATTTGAAAAGTAATAAAATGTTATTAAAAATTAGATATTTTGTAATAACTATAATATAACATGCTTTCATTATATCAAATTTTTAATAATATGACACAATTTCATAACCTATTAATTGTGGTTTAAGTGGCTGACGAAAAGAAATCATCGACAACTAATTTTGAGTACAACTGCATAATACGGTATTTTTTAAAATTTAACGTATAATACGATTATTCATGACATAGTATAGATTATCAAATACTTATCTACAAATAGATAACAACATAGTCACACCAACATCATCTTGCACGTGTATTATACGAAATTCTTTACCAATATAATACAAAAACATACTATATAGTATCAAATATTTACTGACAAGTTGATAGTATATAATCGCATCCATTATGCATGCGTCTTAAGCGAAATTACTACTGATACAACACAAAGAACATATTATGTAATATCAAATATTTACATGTAAGTCGACAATAATATAATACATGTTAATCATGATTTAAGTGGCTAAAAAAAAGAAATCATCGATAACTAATTTAGATTACACCTAAATCATTTGGAGTAATATTTTTTAAAATTTAACATATAAATTACAGGCAAGTTGAGTGTATATAATCACCTCCGCACTATGCATATGTCTTGAGCGAAGTTACTACTAATACAACACAATGAACATATTATGTTAAATCAAATATTTACAGATAAGTCGACAATAATATAGTCGCGTCTGCGAACATTCTAAGAATACAAAAAAAAATAAGGATGTTAACCTAATAACAGTTATCACTAACTTAAATTTTCAAATAATAACAGTTATCACTAACTTAAATTTTCAAATACCTCAATAATATACCTAAATTATAAAAAAATTATGAAATATTGTAAAGCATGCTGGTGCGTCGCACGAGCTATAAAGCTAATTTTATAATTTAATTGACAACACACTAAATAATATATACAAACCCATGAACCATCTTATCAAAGTAGGCAATGCAATTGCCTAGTGGGCTGGTACATAGTTAGATATACGCATAAAAGAAGGAATTAACATAAATTTGACAAAAAAACGAAGACACATATAAATGAACGAGATGAGAGAATGCTTCAAATACATGATATAAGAGAACGATCTGTAACTTACATAATAATATTATGAAACCGTGTGTATGTTTACAAGTTTGTAAATTAAAAAAATTCACTTATCGTATTATCTTATTTGTTGAAATTTTTTGGTATTGTATGTTAATATTTTGTTTTACATTGATCCATGATGTTTGGTTATAAATCTAGTGCTTTTTGGGTAGACAGTAATAATTCACAAAGTGAAAAAGAAATAAAAACTGCAAGATGGGGCCTTTTATATCTAAATCTAGTATTTTTTACACGTAATATCTACTTTTTCACTTTTATGGGCTTTAACAAAATCGATTTATCTTAGCGGGTGCATGTGTCTAATTATTAAAAAAAATTATATTATTCATTTACGAGGAGTCAGAAATTTTGGGTCAATTGAGTGTACGGAGCTTATACTCAAGTCTTTCTGTGATCACGATGCTCATACATAAAATTAAAAAAAGTTTTACTTAAATATGAATTTCTATTCGGTACAAACTCACCCACCTTTTGTTTTTTCTTTTCTAGTTACTGAAAATCTGAAAAAAGTTGATACTACACCCTTTTTAAAAAGAAATAATTATAATTCCAACCATCAACCAGATAATCATTTTTTATCAAGCAGCTATGATGAAAGAAAGTCTAGTAAATTCAATAAAGCCAGCTAATGAAAACAAATCGCAAACAAGATTAGTATGATACTCCAAGAGTAATACGTGTTAGGACTTTCACATAAGAGTTCCACTGTTATCATAGATCAGCTCAAACTTATCCTGACACCTATCTATTGAACATATCTACTGAAATTGATATAACTTCTTATAAATTTATTAGTACATTTATTTCAATAAATTTTCAAATTTTGATAAATTACTAATCGGTAACTCAATTGATTTGTACGATTACGAGCACATAAAAATTCAGCGCCTTAATACATATTTTATTATTCGAATTTTCTACCATGTGTCCATGAGCACACAATAAGCGCAGAAATTCATAATTTTAAGACATTTTGAATGGTTACCGCTTTAAACAGTGATGTACGCTTCTGCATTCCTAAAAATTCCACCAATAAAATTGGTCCAAATTTATGAGTTTACGCGTTTATTGTGTGTCAATGGGCTTACGGTAGAAAAATTGAAAATAAAAAGCGGAAAAAGGTGCATGAATTTAGGTAATTAATAGTCAAGACCCAAGAGTTATGAAAAACAGGGTATAACAGTCAGAGAAAAAGGAGGCGGCCAAATCTGACTTTTAAGTGAAATTTGCATCATGTGATGAATGTATTTATAATTTATCTAAGATTCAAAGCAGTGAAAGAAGATGTGGAAGTGAGTCAAAGTGAGGTGCCTCCCCCTCACCTTCTTGGCAGGGATCCAGTTGCTCGACAAAACACCGTAATTTCACAGACACATATTCTCCTCCTATATCCCAATATGTACTCGCTTTGAAATTTAGATTTAAGACCAGATAATTCAATATTTTAATTTCATCTACAGACTACAAGATTGGATCTATTTTCACAGCTCGTTATTTTTATTTCCAGAACCAATCTACCAGATCGGATCTATTTTACTTGCACCTAAAGCTATGACAAATTTTGGCAAGCAGACTACATTTTTTAATTGTTGATATTTATTTTGGTAATTAATTAATATGTTTTTTGTGATCTTTGGATCAGTCAAGAGAAGTTTTTAGCCTTTCATCAATTTAAAAGGTCATTAGTCTGCAAACTTAGAACTGTACGAGTTAAGCACTAGTCTTTTCGGCAATTTAAAAGGTCATGTGTTCGCAAGTTCAGAACTATTTTGTGTTAGATAAATCATTCCAATATTTGTCTAAAAATTTATACAGAAGACTGAACCACTGAAATTGTAACTACTTGCTAAAAAAAATAACTTGATGGTTGCATGCAAGTGAAAAAACCGAGGACAAAAGAAGGGCAGAGTGGAGGACTGGGACAGGTTTCATCTGCTTGGAATTGGGTCCCAGAGTGAGTCCATTATTGCAATAATTCTTCAAAGAAGTTAAAGCTTCGTCTGTTGTCATTTTGTTTAATGCTGCGGCTCATTCCTTTGGGCGCCCATATCATCTTTGTATATGTACTGCTGTGTGCTTGCATCCCTCGAAATGTTTCTCAGTCTGTTTCAGTTTCATTATTGCATGCGAAATTTATCGTTGTAAGAGAGACGAGAGTTCAACAACTACGTAACCTAGACGGTACACCGAGGAAACGCCAAGGAGTCCATTAAATTTTAATGTTGCAAAGCAAGCTTCAACATAAAATTAGGGCAAGCAAATATCTCTAGCAACACACATGCAAGTAGAATAATAGGTGCCAAAGGTCTTGGGGGGTGGGTTCCTCCGATAATATAAACAAATGTCTATTATTTACAAGATAATATACTTGAGGAACATGTTTTGCCTTTTTGTTGGAGAATATTATCATTTATATCTTCCCATGTTAATTAACACCTAAATCACAATAACTCTTAAATAAACAAAATTATTACACTTTTCATCAATATTATACCAATAATGTAGTATATATTAATGTCATCAGATAGAAATAGGTGGACACATGTTTTGAGTGTTAAGAATTTTCGAGATGTACCTCCAGCTAGCTAGCAGTAAACATAAAAATCAGTATAGACACATAGATGCATATACACAAACTAATATTTTACAGAAGATTTGATATCTATAAAATCACACAAGCAATCAACATCAATTCTATATTAATTAAAGATGGAATGTAAATATTACATGTAATTATTTGTAATATTTAAGCGTACACGTATGTGACTACTTTCTACAAAATACGAAAGAAAATGAAAGGAACCTAGATTTTAAATACAGGAAATAATAGGAGCCAGGTAGTATTGATTGAGAGTATCAAATGCAGTATTCTGTGGCTCTCATATGTCACAGTCCTAGTTTTTGTTGTGTAGCATTTTGTTATTTTTAACATTTAGCTTTACTATTTTTATAGGGCTAGAGTGTTAAATGCAGCTGTTCAGTTCAACAAGTGGAGCTAACTTTTATATTTCCAAGTATGATTGATATTTCTAGTAGCATACTTGTGGGTTAAAGTTAGATGTAGCCGTCTTATTTATTGTAATTTTCGGAAAGAACTTTATAATGGAATTGCGTATACCTTTCTTTAGTTATATACAAATGATATTTAGAGAATACTATAACAACCCAAAAAATGATCGCAAAAGTACTTGCAAGTTTGAAATGAAAGCACATCGTCCCCCAATGGTAGATATAATTGGTCATTTAAAACTCAGTTAATTTTAACTTATTGACTGAAAACAAAAACAAAACCGACCTCGAATGACTAACATTTTCGATTAATTATAAGACTTCAATTTCCTATTATTGACTCTCATTCCAGGATGAAAATCCATCATACCTATTTTCTAATATGTCGCAACACTGCATTCAACATTGATGAGTGCATTAATTACATTTAACCAGCATTTGAACCACCAATATTTTAACCAATTTCGATCATTTATGATAGTAAGTATTTTCAAACTGAACTTTTTTTAGTGTGTGGACGGACGTGTGACAGTTGGACAGAAACCTACAAAAATTTTAACTAATAATTTTAGTCTATTGAAAAGAAAATCATAATGATCAATTTGAATCGAGAATGATCACATAATGGAATTTATAAAATTATATAATTAATAAGTTTAGTTTATTGGAAAGAAAAATATAGGGATCAATTTAAATCGATCACAAGATATAACCTACAAAAATTATATTAATGATTTTATCTATCGGAAAGAAAAGCGTAATGATCAATTTGAATTGATCGCTAATGTCCGATGCTTCTTGCTGTGGAAGTAGAAAAATATTACTACATAGTGAACAATTTTTAGAACTTATGAAATTATGAGTAATTTGGGTCACGTAGTAGTAATTGGCACTTCACTTGACTAATTGCAATAATATGCTGCTCTCAGTTATCAGTGTCCCGAGGTTGTAGGCATTGTGCTTGGATATAGGGAAAGAGTTTACAGCGCAGCTGATGAGGTTGAACATGGATCTAACTATTTTTGCATATAAATTGAGCGTATTTTTGCTCTCATTTAATACAATTTCAGGATTGAAAAGAATCCTTGATACAGTGTTATAATTGTGAAATGAAGTTGCAAACATCTATAATCACATATATATTTTAAGATGTTGTATCAAATAATTTAACCATATATATATATATACTCCATCAAACATTCGATTTCTTGTTATCGATCAACATTATAATAAATAAAGCTATACAGGCTACATCAATCAGCAACATGAACAAATGCATGTGAGGAGAACATTATATGATCACCTGGAATCTGGATATTGGTCTCAGTCTAATGCTGGTTAGTAGGGCAAGCATGCATATTGAACACTTGTTTGTCCAGATCAAACAACAGTTTCTACCACAAATACATGTAACATTATTTCTCTATCTCTTAATGAACAGCAAACATATATACATGGATAGTAAGCCTTTGTTGATAAAGTGAAGTTGGTCTGAGATTGGCCACTTTATTTTGAGTAATCCACTTTAGTTCTTCCCATGTGGGCTTCTTCCTTTGTCATTTTCTGGCTTTATAATTTGATCATACCACTCTTAATTACTTTATTAAATTGTCTTGGTGATAAGCTTTACCAGCTAATTCCAATTTGACAACTATACGCCTGCTATCTTTCTTTTTTTTTTTCTTCAAAACAAAATAAAACATGGTTAATTGTTCAACTACCATGCCTATATCATACTTGTCGTCATATATTCTACTAACCGGGGTATGTATTCAGTGTACTGGTACCGTTTTAGAAAAAGGAGAAGTTGAGAGGTAGCTTAATTACTAATTTTTGTTTAAGCACTCATTTTAAACGTTTCTGAATACCCCTTTTTATTGAACTTTAGAGTACAGAGCATATGAATTTTCAGTGACGATATCTGTTTCGTCATGGAAAAACCATTAAAACGTAACATCTTAAGCTTAATTGGCTTTTAAAGTCTTATTAATTAACCCAAGTTATAAGAATTGTAGTACTGGTTCAATCTAACCTCCGAAATTAGTAGAAAATTTAGATTTCATCCCTTGTGAAATGTGCAAAAGAATAGAAATAATTTATTTTTAAGTTACTTGAGATTCCGTTTACTTAAAAAAATTATTCTTGTGCAATAGCTGAGAATGTGTAACTAGGAATCCTCTTTTAACTCAATAGTTGGTACTTCCATATTTCTTGTTGACTCCGTTCTTCAACAATAAAATGTAATGACAGAATTGTGATGTCTTTTTGCCTTGCCCGTTATGATCTTACAGGTATCACTGCTTACTCTGTAATCGGTCTTTACTTATATATGATCGTGTTGTTCAAGCTAAAAGTTGGTTCGAAAGCATGTTTCGTAGCTTTTACGCCATAATGCAAAGTCTATGTTTATTTTTTTAAGATTGATATGAGCCAATTCGTATTATTTATGCTCAATCTGAAATTTCATTTATAAGTTGGTTTGTAGTGTTTGTGCGACATGCGGAAATTAAATCATCTAGGTCTAGATCTATCCTTGTAAACTTAACGTGTGATTGGTTTTGTTAGCAATTGTTAGTCCCCTAAGAGATTTATATGACCTTATTTTCGCCGATTGGGTTCGTCCTTTGACTATTGTCTCACTGAAGGGAAAAAAATAAAAACTCCTCCGTAAGGATTGCTTAAGAGCAACAAACCTAAGATAATCCATTCCATTTGAATTAACTGTTCCAGCACTCTCCTTCGCTAATTTTTATAGCAGAAATATAAGGGTATTCTATAGTGTAATTAATATCAACGAAAGAAATTGTGAGGCTGACATGCATAGTTAAGTTTGGTGTGGTCCAAACAATGAATTAAAAACAAGAATAGGATAAAATCAAATTCATGAATGTAAGGTGACTCATTCTCCCGAAAGCTACTTTTACTGAGTGGAACAATTTATAAGGAACAAGTAAACGCCTAAAATTAAAGATGATGTTGAGCAGAGAAGCTTCATGGCTTATTTCCATATATTTAGTACAGCTTATATTTAGTAGATGTTGATTTGAAGATTTAACAAATAATGGCCACTAGATCAGACTTGTTAGTCACCAAAGCTGACCTTTCAATATCTGTTTACACTTTAATTAACATAGATGACTCGCATATGTAAATCCAAGATTGTGATATCTTTTTTCTTGAATTTTCTGAGTGTCAATACAATGACAGTACAGAGAGAAAAAGAGTGTAGATACGAAAAATCTTAAGAAGCCGAAGTTAGATTTTAATAAACATGTAGCTGGACTTGTCTAAAGTCTGACATGGCCCAATGCTTATTCAGAGTTTAGATCCATGGACCCAGAATAGAACACATATTTAATGAAAGATAGTGTGTAAATGGCCCAGTATTCTCACGTCAAACTGATATGTGATGTTCAAATCTATAAATATATGTGGATCACAGTTTGGCCCATTTGACATGTATGACAATATGACATCTAAATTATTAAAAAGAAAAAGAAAAAAAGGAGTCATCTGTAATGTGTTACTCCATTACTTAATAATCTCTGTCTAAAGATTTGTATGTTTTGGTCTTTTGGATAAATGGAAGTGAATCGGTGTATGATGAATTCCGTGTTTCTTCATAAAAATTCTAAAATTCTTTTAAGCAAGTTAAAGTCTTATTTTTTTCGTTGATAATAAGCGTAACAAGATATGCTGTAACAATCATTTTTCGTTGATAATAAGCGTGATAAGATATGTTGTAACAGAAATCCGGATCCTATGGATATTTAATATTTTGAGCTAAGTGAAATAAATCAAGACTAGAAGCTCGTCAATGCGCGGTTAATATCCCATATTTGTCAGAAAAATTTTGCAATCTTAGCTTCAATTTGATATTTAATGCACAAAGAACTGCAAGGTTTGTTCAGTTTGATATCTAATTCCAAATGAGCGTGCGTGCGTGCGTGCGTGTACCTGCACATTGTCTGAACCAAGAACTTGAAACAGATAGAACATTTATATGCCTACTTCCATACTAATTTCATGTACTCATATGATATCTATACTTATTTTACTAGTATTGCTCAAGTAATGCATTATGCTTGTGAAAACTGAAATTGTGATCCTATCTTTATTTTTACTATATCAACAAAAGCAGGATCATCCCCCCTGTCTACTTTATCTTTTCACTTTTTCACTTTAACTGCAACTTCTCTTGATTCCTCCTGGACCTCCTCTATCCACTCCTCAGAATGCTGCTGTTGCTGTTGCTGCTGATAGTATCTAAAGGCCACAAACAGCATAAACACTGCATCCATGCATATTTGCAAATCATTAATTATATAATTACCCAAGAATATCTCCAAGTAACTTGTTAATTGCTAATAATGGTTAATTTCACCACTAGAAAATGGTATTCTTATGTTATTTTGTACCTGCCCAAATGCGAGCAACGATGGATGAAAGGTTCCATACAACTGTAAAAACAAAGAAGCCAACGCCTTTCTTCTGAGAGCATGTTTCCCAAGCATCTTTAAAGCGTCGAATCCAGAATTTGCCTTCATATAGATATGAGATCTCAAGTCAATCGATGAGTTAAAAATTACTCATATGGTGTATACTACAAGTCTATCATATCTTTGAACCATTATTCTGTATCATACTCTAAGCCATTACTTGAGTAGGGAAAGGAAGTTGTGTTGTAAGTACTAAAATGTATGTGCACGTGTCTACAGATGGATGAAGGCGTGTAAGAAATAGGAACATGAAATTCAAGTTTAAAGGATATGGCACCGTATGCAGCAAACTGAGATGAGTAGGAGGAACAGAATTTTGGTACTGTGAACACTCCAAAAAAACCTGCAACATTAACAAAGAAGAATAAGAATGTATTGAACAAAAAATTAAACAGAGGTCGCAAAATGCAAAAGATTTGACACCTAAAAGACTGAACCATTGCTGCTAATTTCTCTATCATTTAAACTTCATAACTTACCCAATTTGGCCATCTTCCATATTGTTATGGAGCTTCCACACCTTGCCAAAACAAACAGCAGCACTGCCAACTGCCATCCAAAGAAGAATTGTCAAGATTTGGTAAACAATGCGGGTGTTAAACCAACTTGAAAAAAGAAAATAGTTTGCTACATTTTTAACCAATTAGGCTTCAAGTATACAAGGAGGGGGGAGCCGGGAAGTGATGATTTAAATTTTAAAGAGAGGAAGTGGAGAAGGAGCCTTGTCACTATGCTATCAACAAATCCTCTAAAATGTCAAAAAAGATAGTGTTATACAAATTGTGGTAGTGTTGCTTGACCTTGATGAAAAGATTAAGATTAATTTCTTATACCTTCATTGTAGTAGCAGGATCACCAGAAAAGAGAGCTCTGATTTTTGAAAGGAACTCATTGATGTAAGGGAGTATCAATTTTAATAACCAAACCGCTTCTTCTTCCCCAACTACATATTCTTGATTTGTATCATCTATATCTAAAGCTCCCCTGTTTTTGCAGTTCATCATTAAATTGCATTTCAAACAAATAAGAAAATATGTACCACGGGTCCGCAGGTCATAATTTAAAATTTCTGGCAACATACCTGTGAAGAATAGATCTAAAGAGGAATATTGCAGCTAGATAAACCAGACCCACATAGGAAAGTACAGATATTAGGCTGTAAATGCCATTAAAAATATAACTTAGTAACATGTTTTGCTGTGAAACAGTAAATATCTGATAAGAACAGAGAATGAACATCGCTATTGGGTTGAAGATGTCTAACCTGATATTCATATCTGTGGTGTATGAACTTGAAACTATAATAAACGTTCCAAGTCCAAATATGAAAGCCGATTTTGATGCATCTCTCCACATTACTAAATCAACTGAAAATTGGGCAATGACGTAAAGTTCTAATTCCGAAACATAAACAAAGAAGAGTAACAGCTCATATAGCAGGGAATAAAGCCTACCAAAACTCTGCAGTTTGTTATGCTTGTTAGGCACTGTCTTGAATTCATCTACACATGGAACTAAACATGACCAAACAATTAAGAAGCATTCAAACTTGCAACATTTTAAATAATGAATATACAGATTAAATTTGGAATACAAAATACACAAGTAAATCCACAGAGAAACTTACTTGTTGCTTTAGTTCGTGTCGGTTTTGGAACAATTCTTGGTTTGTTTACAACAACGGAAGGTTTCCTCTTCACAGTTTGTGAAATGGGAATCGATTTCACATTGCTAATCTGAATTTTATCATCTTCAATCACAACCTTGTCAGTCTTCTGTTCCGGTATGCTAATTTTCTTGACATCAAGATCTTTTGTATTCTTTTTAATCTCATCATCATTATCATCTTCATCTTCACTATGCTTATTCACATCATCCACCTGAACATTAGGTGGCAATTTAACTAGACTCGAATCACTCGAATTGCTATTAACAATCTTTTCTCCAAACTTTCTCAACTCCAGCTTCTCGTCTAATCTAGTTGCATTTCCAACCGGTCTCGTCTTGATAGCCTGAAGAGTAGACACATCAACAGACTTTCTTGATTCATTCACAACCTCATTCAATTTTCGAGATATATCAACTGATTTCCTCCTATTTGTATAATCACTAGTAGTGCAAGACTCCGCCAGAATTTTATTGTCCTTCCTCAGCTCATCATTAGATACATTCCCAACATTAGTCCCTTTCTGTGATACAGATGATCTTGTCCTCATCCCTCTTGGACTTCTCTCAACTCCATCAAAAATAACATCTTTATCAGATCTTGTTTTCAGTGCCTGAATTGGGCTTTTCTTAATATCAGCCACACTCAATTCTTTGCCTTGCTCATCCAAATTCTTGGTCCATTTAGACCTCAACCTCGGAGTCTGAACTGGGCTTTTCTTGATCTCATCAACATTTACACTCAATTCTTTATCTTCTTCATCCAAATTCTTGCTCAATTCACAATCTTGCGTCGCAATCTGAACCAAATTCTTATTAGTCCCTTCAGAAATCTCAGTCTTCCAAGTCTTCCTCTTCCCTGCAATTCCAGCAAGACTTTGTTTGGCTCTCATTCTTTTGTACACTAAAAGCTCAGTCTTTTCTCTATTTTCATTATGATCCTCTGAGGTTTCATCACCATTGAAAACTTTAATACCACCTTTAACTTCATTCATTCTGTTCTGCCAAACAGAGCCAGTTCTTGGTGTAACTGCCCTTCTGCTATCTAAATCCATTCCAAACTTTTTTTTGTGTACTTTTTCTCTCTCTAAATCTAAGTGTCTGTAAATAATATAGTACTGGGGACACAATTGCTGTTAAGGTAAAAGCTTGGACCTGAAGTTATAGCTGTTGGTGTGTAAGATAAAACATTGGGATTCCTCTAGTCAGCTTCAGTTACTTTCTCTTTAACCTTTTAAAATAATTTCCTACATCATAGTATGCATATGTGAGGCAGGCTGGCAGCAGGTAAGCAGTAAATAAACGTTAATTACAACCAGCTTTTCGCGATTATTTTGCGCGGAGAATATTACAGGAACTGCAGTGAAAGGCAAAGTAAATGATCTGGTTGTTGGGGAATAATGTGGGGATGATGGTGATGATGATTATGGTTTCTGGATGGGAGATCTTACTACTATTATTCTCATACTTTTGTTTTTTAATTTACTAGTTTAACCAAGGGAACAAAAAGTCACTAGGCTCACATGCATAATGACAATAAACTTGTTTAATATCATGGACAAAATAGAAAGAAAATATTTAAACTTTTTTAACTTTGATGACGCGCATTTTAATAAGACTTGGGGGGGAGCCGTTAAAGTTGCTGAAACGGCTAAAGAATGATGCAAGGAATGCCGTGTATGATCAAGCGTTTGCAACATCGGGTTAAGTATAACAATTTTGATATGTTACCAAAAAAAATGAAGATACTCTTGTGTTTCACGGGTCTTGGGAGCTTGGAGTGATGAGGAGGATGAGAATGGTAAATTTCGGGTTAAATGGGAAACTGAAATAAAATATTTTTTGAGTAAAATATGGAAATTATTTTTACTATAAGAGATATATTGCCATGTAGTTAAAAAAATATTTATTACCATGTGAGCACGATTGGATAGCCCAAGTGGTTAAGGGTTTATCCTCTGTTTGACTCTGGCTCACCGCGAGAATATTTCTGAACAGATACTCACTTGTAAGGCTATAAGCCATATTAGTCAAAAAAAAAATATCTATTACCATGTAATACGTGTTATGAATAAAGAAAACTGTGAGGTATTCCAAAATATTTTCTAAACATAAATAATTAGTAATTTTTTAATAATAAAATGGGACCTTCAGTACATATATATGTGCTCACAGATAAAAATAATTCGAATAATATGTCTTAGTCATGAATAAATAATAAAACTTTTAAGTAGAGAGAAAATATCCCGCCCATTTATTTATATTTTGGAAATGATATGTAACACGTATTTTAAGATACATATAAAATATCATTATTTACGGATATAATTTTTGTTCTGGAGAGATTTGGACTAGAATTGCAGGTCGCCAATGTCGATGAACGTGAGGGGATGGATTGGGTGGGGGGGATATTTGACAGGGTCTTTTTAATCTGTAGCTAAATAGAAAAGCAATAATAATACAATAGTGGGGAGAAGGTAATGCAACATGACGGTATGTAAGACAGGATTGTTTGGCGTTTATCGTCCCTGCCCTGTTAACACTTGTCTGCACCGACACCTCCATCCCCATCTATTATATATATAATAGAGCAATTAGGGAGTTGAGTGAGACAATTTATTCAATGTAAAATGACGATTATGCCCTTAAAACTGTAAAATTACATTTTAACCCCTATTTTATTTATTTCATATTTAATACTCATTATTAGCCAATCTTCATTAAAACATCCTAAATATATTATAATTAATAAGTTATACACACACACACATTCACACACACCTACACATATATTTACACAAATGTTAGCTTAAGTAATAATATTATTTAAAAAGTAATAAGATGTAATTAAAATTAGATATTTTGAAATAACTATAAATATAACAAAACATGATTTCATTACTTCACATTTTTAAACATGACACAAATTCAAAACCTATTAATTATGATTTAAGTGGCTAATGAAAAGAAATCGTCGATAACTAATTTAGAGTATATCTACAAAATCATTTGGAGTATATTTTTTTAAAATAATTTAACATATAATATGATTATCATGGCATACTATAACTTATCAAATACTTACTTCCAAATAAATAACATTTATATTATCATGCACGTGTATTAT
>PHNY01017394.1:21462-39122 GCA_003724115.2 Anethum foeniculum
CGATGTACCTGAATTTGATGCAGAACTAGCTAGGACTTCTGATGATAGGTGGAACTAATGAAGGATTCTTCCTCTTCTCTTTGAGATTTGCCTTGGAGCTATTTCTTAAGATGGTGCTACGAGTCTGTAATCTTTTTAAAAAAAAAAAAAAAAATTTTGCAGAAGGCTAGAGTCTTTTATTGATAAGAACTTTGGACATACTTCGTTTGGGCTTTGGATTCTGGACTGTAAAACGGATCCAATTCAAGATGAACACTGCTTTAAGCCATTTCACAATTTTACTAGGCCTGAATAGGATAAAATCTGCATTGCGTTTTGGGCCATGACTTTGTATTCTACATAACTTTGTACGAACTTTATGACTGTGACCCGGAAATAATTATGGGAAGTTCATAATTTGGGCCAGCCTGTTGCTTGCAAGAAAAAATTGGATGGAAAAATCAATAAACGTTTAGGAAACAGATGATTAAAATTTAAAAGAATTATAAATTTATGTTAAATGTAATTGGCTTTATTTTTTCTAATTAGCTTTATTGTTATTTTTCTATGAGAAATAAAAATAATATATCTTGACAACGACCAAAAACATTGTCAGATATTTGCTACACACATAATTTATTTGAAATATTAAAAAGAATAATAATTACAAAGTGATCTTCAAAAATACAATATACAGGTTTTTGAAAATTTAAACAACATGAAGTCTGATTGAATTTTTACACAATTAAACTTGTAGAAACACAATCACTAAAAAAAAAATTTCACTGACAATTCATTCGTGTCGTATATTTTCGTGTTTCGTGTACTTGAATGCCAAACACAAAACCAACATGTTTAGGTTTTATGTATTTTCGTGTTCGTGTATTTTCGTTTTTGTGTCGTATATTTCGTATTAAATTGAATATTAATAAAAATAAATAAATAAATAAATAAAATATGAGATTTTTAGGTAAAAGATTTATAAAATATATGAAATATATATTTAGATCATAATTCTATACAGTATATGAAATCAAATACTATTTTAATAATAAGTATCCATATATTCATTATAAATATACATACACTTATTATAAATATCAATATTTAATTATAATATCTATTTATGTCGTATACTTCATGTCGTGTACGCGAAAGGTAAATACAAAACCAACACTAAATCTCAACTGTATATTTTTGTGACACAAATACTAAATTTTCGAATTGTTTCGTATCATGTAAATAGTGTTGCGTCCAAAATTGACATGTCTACTTAAAGGTGTATTAAGTTTAAGTTTAGATTTTAGGACCCTAAAAAAAAAAGTTTAGATTTTAGAAGTTACCAATCAGTAATAACTGGTACTTGTTGCGGTCTCGAAGCTTTACATGTTTATATAAAAAGATATAATAATAGTGTTTCATTTATTTAATTTATAATTTACTATATTTTTTTATTTACTTTATAAAAATAGCTTTCTAGTTCCTTTTAAACTTATATTTTCATTGTTTATTGTATTTTTTTTTAATCTGAAATGAATATTATTTTAAGTATTTAATTTCTCCAATTATTGATAGAATATTTCTTTTATCATTTGGTACAATTTATTTTAAAAAATAGAGATAAATGTTGTTTTAGTAGATCATAATTAGTAAAAGTACGGAGTTATAAACGTTTATTTTATTACATGGCTATATACCAATATGTAATTAATCAAAAGAAATATGCAGTTAACAATCAAAAAATTAAAAATAATTTAAAAATTTAGAATCCATTTTTAATATTAAAAGTTGTTTATCAATATTAAGAATGACCAGGTAAAACACTAGTCATAAATTTTTAAAATTGTTATATTCATATAGCCGAATGTCAAGAGACATTTTAAAAGTTTAGTTGAATAACATCAAATTTAGAATTTGAAAAAATCCAAAAAAATCTTAACTAAAATATATACTCCCTAAATCTCTAAAATCTAAAAAAAATCTTTCAAAATACGCCTAAATCCTATTCAATTGTTTATACTCTACAGAAATATACGAAATTTGAAAGTAAAGAGTTGTAGTATGGATAAGTGTAAACAGTGATACGTAGGTTCACGTACCCAAGAGGCCCAAACAAATTAGATCCACATAAACTACATGACCCTCTCAAATATATAACGTGGAAGTGTCTATTTCTGAGGTCCTCTTTGCCCATTGTTTAGCAACCTCATAAACACTGACAAGAAAGAACCCAAGCTAAAGTTTCAAACTTTACTCTTGGGTCTCTTCTTAATTTTCACTTGTTGCTTCAAATGGCTTGCAGAGTGGCAGACTCTGCCTTTCTTTTCATGGTAATGATTGATTTTACCATTTTTTTTGGCTTTTTTTGGCTTGCAGTGTATGTGTTTGATGTTTTGCTTCAAAGATTGAGTTTGTGTGTAATGTAGTTTTGTTTTTGTTTCTAGGGTCCTCAGCAGAGGCCAGTTCAGACCCATAAATTATCTCAGCTCAAGAATGCTCCAGGTATTTGTTTTTCTTTGGTTTTAGTACCCGAATGTTGAAATGTTTGTTGTTTGGATTGTTTTAGTGAAGTCTTGAATTGTTAATTTACTAATGCAGCTGCGTATTCGTATTTCGTACCCTTTTCGTTAAATTTGATGTGGGGATGATAGTATAAGTAAGTTTTAACCGTGGAGGACTATAATTTACTATTTTACTCCAATTAAAAAAAACTGCAAGCCTTTAAAAATTTGGGACACAGTCTACTGCCGCACATGTTCATATTACTTGATACTTACCTTTGCATATTTAGCAAGAGCTATGGCGTCTATCCATTATATTTCAGCATTTTCTGCACGGGACACAGTATGCGCTGGCAGTGAATTTGTTTAATATTCTTAAATCTTTGTTTCAGAAAATAATGATATACATAGGAGAGAATAATAATTCACGTTTTAGGTTATTTAATCCATTTATTTATATGAGCGCCTTATAATGCTCATTATGATAGACAGGCATGTCTTTCTTGAAGTGGCAAAGTCTACCCCAGAGAAGGATGCAATGCCTAAAACAATTTGATCCCCTGAGAAAGAGTAATATTGTCCGTGCTGTAGCAGCACCTGTGGCACCATCACCAGCTGACAGCGCAGACTATAGGAAACAATTATGTGAGAGTTATGGCTTCAGGCAAATTGCAGAACCACTTCCAGATAACATTACATTGAAGAATGTTACTGACTCACTTCCGCAAAAGGTATCAGAAAAACAAACTCATAAATTTAATATTTAGCTTCTATTCCATGTCAATTAATTATAAAAGTTAAGAATAATATATTGCAACTGTTTTGTCATGTACTGTCCTAAAAATTTGCAATTAGTTGCATGGCTGGACTTCAAAATGTACATTCCTACTCAGGGATACTAATTACAGATACAATTAGGAGGTGTCCATTAACTTTTGCTTCTTCCAAGCGAGTCTCTGTCAGCCTTGTGTAGATTAAAGGGGTTAATGTTTCCTCCTCTAAACTCTGATATTATTATTGAATAATAGGATGGAATGATCTTTTGACAACATGGAACTTCAAGCTCCGATTTTTCCATATGTTTGAATTCAACAAATATTCATGTTTAACCATCCAAAAATACTAAATGATGATTTTCTTTGACAGTTTAGAACTCCCAACTGTCTATATCCCCATATTTGAATTTCAGCAATTGTAACTTGAAGATGAATTATATACTAGCTTGCACCGCTATATTGGCTATAAGCATTACATGTAGACCAGAAAAATATATCTTAAAAGGCGCACATTCTTTAGTTAGAGAGAGATGCAGAGAAGGGAGGCTGACGCGTATTTTTGGTTGTCATGTTGTGTTGTGTGCCATAGTTGTCAGATGGGCAGGCGTACACCACGCTTTGGTTATGATTTCTGGGCATCAATAGGCATCTATGCAACCGTGTCTGTGTGTGTGTGTATGTGTATGTTGATAGTGTTTCTTATATATAATGTGACTTGGCTTATTTTCCTTTACATATCTTACAGTGGTCTCATTCATAAACGTGAACAACTACAATTAAACCCTTATGAATTAATAAAAAAAGCCTTTACCAATTGATAAAGAATTTCCTGCTTGAGTTTTTTTTTGGGTCTTAAAAGCAGTTTAACAATTTATTTAATTATATTGAATAAATAATCTTATATTATTACAATAATGTAATTCTCTCTACATGATACACACACACACACACACCCCTATATATAGCTAAATGCCCAATTCGCCTGATGGACACCTAGGCATCCAGGCTGTTTGTTGGCGTCTTGGCTTGCCTAAAAAAGGATTCCTGTATGCTCTAAGGCACCATCTACTTGTAGAAAATCCCTAGTAAGGGTAATATAGTGATTCCACGATATGGACCTATGTTATCCATAGATTCTTTGTCTCACCTCGAGTCTCCGGCACTTCATTTTGGGAAAAAAACATGCAAATATAGTGGAGTCCAAGACTTGGAAACATATATTTATGCTGAAAATTTCTAGCCCATCTGGGTAACATAAGTATATACTACTACAGACAGTTAATAATATACAAGTTTGGATGTCTCCTGTATTGCTTTGTGCATGCAAGCTTAAAGGTTAATATGGTTATAGGTCATGTTGTTCCTTCTAAAACTCGTTTTGCGTATTTTAGGTGTTTGAGATTGATGATGTCAAAGCATGGAAATCAGTATTGATATCTGTAACTTCTTACACTTTGGGAATCTTCATGATCTCAAAGTCACCATGGTTTCTACTTCCTTTCGCGTGGGCATATACAGGAACTGCGATCACAGGGGTTAGTTCTATCTGAATCTCATTTTTTTTTGTTGCGCATTGTTTCTTATGTTCATATGACCATGTAGTTGGTACATTAAAAAAGAAATATTGCTAAAAGTTCTTTATTAAATTTTTTTTCCTTGGGGTCATCAATGTCCTGAATTTTTCTGTCTTTATTCTTCTCGAGAATTTGATTATACAAAATATTAATACCTCTCTCCAAACATCTGTTTTCTAGTTTTACGAAACAGACCTGTTATTTTACCTTTTGATGAGGAACAGAAGTGGAAAAGATTTATGTATGTTATTAAATAGTATATATGAATTTACTTTAGAAAGAATTAAAAAATTATTTGTTATATGCTTTAGTTTATTAATTATGTAGGTTATTTTATGTAAGTCCAAGTGAACAGGCCTGAGTCCTCTAGGTATTATTATTAGGGTTTTTTTACTTCTATATAGTCTGTATAATTGCTACACTGTTTCTGATTTCTCAACGAAAATCTTAGTTTATGTTGTCTTTTTCCATCAGCTGCAAATGAAATTAACCATTTTCTATCTTTCTCCTTTGAAGTTCTTTGTTATAGGTCATGACTGTGCACATAAGTCATTCTCGAAGAACAAATTGCTTGAAGACATTGTTGGAACTTTGGCCTTTATGCCGCTGATATACCCATACGAGCCATGGCGTATTAAGCATGATCGGCATCATGCAAAAACAAACATGTCGGTGTGATATGCCTTTATGATTCTGATTTAGTTAAATTGTAATTAGTTTTAATAATTTAACTTTAATTATTTATTTTGTTAAATTGGTAGCAAGCACTGAGGCGTGTAGAAGAATTTTAAGATCATTAGTGATCATTATTACCCTCATGTCCTTGTTATAATCTTCATTTTCTGATTTAAAATATGACTGTATCATTAGTCATATTCAATTCCCCATAAGTACATCTCTCTCTTATTTTGCTGTGCTAATGACTTCATTACTGTGATACATAATCCTATATTATTTGTGTGTCCACGCATGCATGTTCTTGTCACAAATCTTCTTCTTTTATCATAAATTTGGTGGTCACACTGAGTTCTCTATTATATGTATACTTCAATTTATGAAGTAGTCTAATACTTGCAAAATATCATGCTATATCCAGGTTAATGGCGGATACAGCTTGGCACCCTGCTAAAGTAGAGGAGTTCAATGCATCACCAATTTTTCGGAAGGCAATAATCCTTGCATATGGTCCATTTAGGCCTTGGATGTCTATAGCTCACTGGTAATGAAAAAAATAAAGCGCTCTAATATAAAATGAGCATCACGGACTTCCTTTCTTCTTAACATCAGCATCCATCAATAGTATTGACGAGTTTGATTTTATGCTTTTATGTAATATGCATTAACCTTACCACTGTTACTCCTCATATAGGGTGGTTTGGCATTTTGATTTAAAGAAGTTCAGGCCAAATGAGATACAAAGAGTAAAGATAAGCTTGGCTTGTGTATTTGCATTTATGGCAGTTGGATGGCCATTGATTGTCTTGAAGACAGGGGTGATGGGTTGGATCAAGTACTGGTTAATGCCATGGTTAGGTTACCACTTTTGGGTAATATAACATTCTCACTTGTTAAATGTGATCTTTTATATTCCCCAATTTCCTGACTAGGTGTTCCTAGTTGCAAGTGTAAAGTTCTAGTTGCATAAAACTATTGGATTGCGGTAGTATGTGTACTATTAGAGGCAATTGTACTAAGTTGCATAAAACTATTGGATTGCGGTAGTATGTGTACTATTAGAGGCAAGTGTACTATGACCTGGAGTTTACTACAGTCATCCAAAATTTGTTCACATGAATGATCAATTGTCATTACATATTTTGAAATTTACATGTTCGTCATCCTTATTGACTTTAATAAACTGCATGGCTTTGATTCAAGTTTTACTTAATTCTACTTCTAAGTATTAAATCAAAGCTACACATGTTGTAAATGTTAATGATGATATTTCTAGAATTAAGGTGTGAAACTTTGTCATGACTGAGGTTAGTATTTCAAATATATATGACACACGTGTGTCTGTGAGGAGGTGTTTTTGGAGTGTAAATCATGCATAACATTGACTTGCCACTGTGCCGTAAGTTTGTTGGTTGGATTGTAGTTTGTTACTTTCCTTGATACTGTAGTCTTTGTCTTCAGCTTTTGGTATTAAAGAGGGCTCATGTATCTAACAGTTATGCTACTGCATCCACAGATGAGCACTTTCACAATGGTCCACCACACAGCACCTCACATTCCCTTTAAATCCGCCAAAGAGTGGAATGCAGCCAAGGCCCAACTCACAGGCACAGTTCACTGTGACTATCCTCGATGGTAAGAAATATCTTCTGCTTGATATTTACCGCCTAGCTGTCTAATGCCTGCATAAATAGGTTGCATATATTTTGATTTATTACAAATAGCCGTGATAGATTAACAATAAAAATTTACACAGTAAGGACTGTATGAAGGACTTGATAAAGAAGTTCATAAGTTAATGTTCTGAAATAACATTCTGAGTCCGAGTCTGTGAATGATATCTCAATTGGTTACCTATTAATAGTTGTAGGTTTGTGAAATAATTGAGTTTCCTGTCTTGCCAGGATTGAAATCCTCTGTCATGATATCAATGTCCACATCCCCCACCATGTTTCTTCAAGGATTCCAAGCTACAATTTGAGGGATGCACATCAATCTCTACAAGAGAATTGGGGAAAAGTATGACTAGTTTGATCTTGCTCTTATTGCTATACTTTTAGCATAGTTTGATGACCATCTATCTTATAGAAAAGAAAAGGAAATACAAAGAATAAGACCAAAAATGAAATTGTATGAACAACCATTCTACATGATATCGAAATTCCATTATGATTACTAACAAACTTGCAATCTTTTTATCTGCTTTTTTTATCAACAGTATATGAACGAAGCTACATGGAATTGGCGGCTAATGAAGACAATATTAACTGTGTGCCATTTATACGATGAGGAGAAAAACTATATCGGCTTTGACGAGATTGCGCCTGAAGAGTCCCAACCAATTACATTTCTTAAAAAAGTAATGCCCGACTATGCTTGATAACTTTTTGTATACTTAATGGATCCAACATCTTTTAGATTCAATTATCATCATGATATTACCATCTCTTTTTGAACGCTTATCCATATAATAACATGTTCTGTATAATTAACTGTTAATCCATTGCATAATTGTCTCGCAAATAATTATAAAGAAGCTTCATGGTCATTCATAATCTTGTTCCTGGTGAGTGGATTATCATGAATTGCCTACTACTGTATAGCATCACTTCTTAATAATTCTAAAGCAAGGATGATGGACCTTGTTTTAATATAATAAAGTAAATTATCTGCTAAACCATTGACCTTAAGGTCCTCGTCATGGTTTCTTGATTATTTAAAATTATTATGTGTTTACAAACTAGGGGTAATATATGTTGGGAAGACTATTGTATTATTTGATGGTTGACCCAGATTTAAGTTACAGACTATCTAGTCATATAGTACTTGTCATTTAGGCACTGTCATTTTGTTTTTGTATTCATTCATTTATATACATGGTTACAGATTAGGAACAAATCAGTTGAAGTACTCATTTGTGATTTACCGGTTAACTTTAAAAAATCGAATAATTTATTGGTAATTGTCGGCGATTTTTCAAATCGGTCAAATTTTTTTAATATTTGACTGATTTATGATTTTTGAAAAATCAGCCGATTTCTATAACATAGGTTATATATGAAGCTTCAAATGAGTACAATATGGCAGTAGGAGAATAGTAACTAGCAAGACAACTGAAATGTACCAAGTAATATTAAGAAAATTAAAAACAGATCACTAGATAGTAGATACTATACAGGTACAGGGAGTTGTGCCGTTTTGGACTAGTATGCTTATTAAATATGTAGATTTGCAGGCTGATTAAAGTTTGCTTAAATTGACAGTATTCTTATCATCAATTAAGTAAAGGGTGAAAGGAACCCGCAAATATGGGATATGGTTGCCAGATTTTCATGAGCTGCGTGCTCTAAACGGCTGTTAATGCTTTTGTAATTACCGGATTAAAAAGTAATCCACTGTTTGTTTTCAAAAAAAAAAAAAGTAATCCACTGTTTAGAAAAATGATTTGATCTAAAAAAAAAAGCTGGTTTCAAAGAAAATAAGTTTGTCTCGTGCTTTTGAGAAAATATCAAACTCAAACATCTTATTTTCTCAATATTATATATCTGAAATATGCACATATTAAAAATATTGTCAAACACTGTATATTCTTGTAATATTTATTAATATTTTTTCCAACAATATAACAATATTATCAAACAAATACATGATTTTTGCAACATTTTATCGGAATACAACACAACAATATTTAACAATCCCATGCAATGCCTCAAGTCACAATCGTCGGCTGCAGCTCGATTTAAGCTACCAGAATGAGAAACATGTGCATTTAGCTAATGTAGTATGAAATTCGTAATATTTTGCAACTGAGAATAAGGATTTCATGTTGCTTTTCATTTATTTATTTTTCTTTTAAAAAAAATGGTAAGTTATTACATAGATAGCACCAAGTAGTTTAGACTTTTAGACTCTTAAAATCTCAATAAAAAAAGAACAATAAGTTATTATAAATACCAAGTATTTTAGGTTTTAGGGTCTCGAAAACTAAATCTATTACATGATGTGAATTTGAATAGTTTCAAAATATGTTTTAACTTTTACCAATAATTCAACAAAAATATGTTTTAACTTTTACCAATAATTCAACAAAATTAACCGCAGTAGCACTGGCTTAATTTCATTAATAATCGAATGATATTCCGGGTTCGATTCCCGGCTGCGGTATATTTTTTGCCACTATTATTAAAAACTTTAAAACCTATAATTCAGCAAACTTTTCCAACCTTGTTCATACAAAATTCAGACATCACCAATATGTTTCCTGGTATATGTCAACCAAGCTAAAGTCTGACTTCTGTATTAGTCTTAATCTATCTATTGGTTCTGATTCGGGTCTCTATATACCAGAATCCATTAATTTGAATAAACCCTATAACAAGTTTCAAACATGCACAATAACTCAATAGGTACTGTAAGTTCTGACTACATACAAATTTGAAAATAAAGTACCTGCTCTCACTCTTATTTAGTTATTTGTTGAAAATACTAAAGATCCCGGGTTCAACTCCCGGCTGCGGTATTTATTATTTTATTTTCAAAAGTCTTCAATTTTTACACACCTAAAATTAGAAGGATCCACAAATACAGTATAAAAAATCTAAGAAACTATAGCCTCATAGAAATCTAATGTGGATTGATGGAGGAAGCCATAACAAGCTCAGTATAGATATCTATATTAGAGTTCCGCACCATCTTTCTTCTTGCATCATTTCACCACATTCTTTTAATTCCATTCTTACATCATTCGGTTCTGACTAAACAAGATGAGCATTGCGGTTGTAGCTTCTTCGTTACTAGTTTACTGTGATGTAATAGATAATCACATGTAACAGAATCATCTTTGTTAAAAGTAAAAAGTAAAAGGTAAAGGAGAAGATAAACAACCTGATCAGGAATCAGGATGATCTCAAAAGACAGCAAGCGGTTCCAACTTCCTATTGAAACTTCAACTAATTCACATCTTCTTTTAGTTGTTAAGCAATCAGCTTCACTTCTTTATCAAACAATTAAAATTCTCTATTCAATATATGCCTCTTTCTCTAAACTATAAGCATCATCGATAGTTTCATTCCCTAATATGTGTACTAAAACAAACCAAAAAAGCAACCCAATAAAAACGAAAGAAAATCAATATTAAAGGAACAAGAACACTAGAATCAGGATCATACAATAGGTGGAGGGGGAGCTTCCCATATATCGAACACATTTTCTTCACTGTGAAGAGCAAAAAGGCGATCACCTCCGATTGAAAAATCACAGATTGAGCCTCCATAACTTCTTCTAAGCCTTGATGTTAATACCCAATCAGCACCACAAAACACTGATATGCTATCGTTCATAGAAGAAAACAACTGACCTTCGTGCAATGCTAGTTTTGGATAACATGGCTCTTCAGGCATTTTCCCTTTCATTAGTCGACTTCTTGAGCTCCATCGCACACTTCCAGCTCTACTTCTCAAATCCATAAATCCTAGGTCCTCAAATTCATTAACCACACAAATTGAACTAGTGTCTTCCATGGCAATGGCATCTCGAACTCGTCTCTCATCTGATAATCGTTCATCGATTATAGGAGTTCCAATATCAGACCAAGACCAGACCATCCTCTTGTCTCTAAAATCTATTAAACTAATGTAACAGTTGTCTTTTCTTGGAAACAAAGTTGAGACCAACAAGCAACTTGTGCCATTTAACCACTGAAGTTTGTCAGCATCTCCAAGTGACCAACCAGGTGGTTCATAGAAAAAATCAACTTGCTGTCCAGTGTTTTGATCCCAAACACCAATCCCATACTCATTACTCCTCCCCTTACAACTCGAATATATCTTGTAATCTGAACTAAAACTTAAAGCACCAGCAGTATAACTCTTAACCTGATTTTCATGTGTAACATGAAATTTATACCTTAGATTCCCTGCTGATGTACTAAACAATCCCATTCCACCATCTCCACGACCCAGCCTCTCGCACGCACTAACCACAAGCCTATCCGAATTAATCCAACCTGCATCATTAACTCTTTGGTAATCAAGATTAATTGGAGGATGTTCTTCCAACATCCAATCATACACATGAACCATACTACCATGAGCCACACAACATCCACCATCCGGACCAGCACGAATAGCAGTCCCATCACCCGGAGCACGTCCATTAACAGACCGCGATAAACGCAGCCTATTACCATCAAATTGCCCCCACTTAGCAGTCCTCACATGATCAAGAAGTCCATAAAACAGGGCTTCTCTATACAACAATTTTTCAGGCACATTCAAGGTCAAATAGACCTCCCCTGTCCTTAAAAGATCAAGAAGTATCGAAAAACAATCCGGGTTTCGATCAATAAAATGTTCCTTACTATGATCATCAACAATAAGGTCCCAATTCTCATCAAACATAGCTCCAAAATATGAATTCCTTCCAGCATTAGCTAATGTTGTAGCTGTAGTCTCAAAGATCCTACCTCCAACATTGAATCTAACTCTATCTCTCTGAACACCCATGTTTCAATTTCCAAGAAAATCTCAACAACACAACAGAACCTTCACAGAACACCAGCTTTAAACAGTAAAAAAACAAGATTTTTTGAGCCAGAAACCACTAAAATTGATTCTTGTACATGTATAACAACCAAAATTATGCAATTACATACTCTAAATATTGATACAACATTAAAGTGGTTGGATTGAAACTGAAACTCAATTGGGAAGTTTCATTTACTATAGCTGAATATATAGAAACAGAGGAGAAACAGAGGAAAGAATATAGACACACAGATAGATACAAAAAAGTGATAAAAAAAAACTAAGATCTGGGTATTGAGGAGGGAGGAATTTAGGAGGTGGGTTTATGATTTGGTAAGATTTGGTGAAGAGGATTGGGAGAATTGGAGGGGTTAGTTTTTAAAAATATGGAAAGGAAACAAAGAAGACTTGGCTTATGATCTTGTAAATTTTTGTAATAATATATATCTTATTTTCTTGTTATGTCCCCTTACACGTTTGTTCTTTTGCCTTTTTGGTCTATGTTTTTGAACTATTTGCCAAGGTCGCTTTGATGTAATAAGATTTTTTTTGGTGGGGTCCAAATTTCTAGTGTAAACTCCCCGAAATTATTGGCAGTTTTGATGGATGGATAATATAAATTCTTTGATCCAACGGATGAGGGTGATATTTCTTATTTTCTTTTCAATATAATGATAAAGTTTAAAGATTTCCGTATAAAACATTTTAATGTTTCCGTTTTGTTATCGAATATTTGACGTAGTTAATATTTTAAAAGATTAAGGTGGTTGATTTAGCATGATTTTGTATTGTATCGTGATCAATTACAATTGTGGATCGTGATATATATTTTTAGAAAAATGCTAAATTAGAAACTTTCCCTAAGGTGTCGTTATGTAATTAATTAATGGGCTTTTCATATGTTAATATGAATCTCCCAGATAAAGAAGTAGATAATATTTTTATATGTTTTCACAATGTTCGATGATAAAAAAACGTCAAAGTTTATTTACGGACCCCTTTATAGATCGGATTCTGATTAACAATTAAAATCCTTAAAATGAGTATATTTTATAATATTAGTTTTGAAATAAAAATTATACTACTACTTAAATAATATCTGAACACGATTGTACGTATATATTGAGGTAGTTATGAAGGAAGTCAGCTGCATGATTGTTTTAAAGAGGGAGCGTCTCTCGTGCGGCGTTGTCTTGAGCTTTCTTCTATGCATTGAATTTTGAAAATAATCAGGTCTGAGAGCATTCTACGGAATTTAAAATTTCTTTTGTGTCTATCAATGAATGCGTATTAGGTAGGAGTTTCCCCCATTCATTATTTGTTAAAGCGTATCGAAACATAGATCATGCAGAATTATACTAGTACTTAATTTGTTGCTCGTGATCGGTTGAGCGGATTGCGTTAAATATATTGTATATGATGAGTGTTATATACTTAAAAAATGTTACAAAAAATATTTATAAATTACGTATAACATGTTTTATTTGTATGACTCATAAGAAATGCGGGTTGATATTATTTATAAAAAATAATCAATTATACTGATAACTCATCATTTAGAAACGATTTTGGAAATTTTAGTATTTTTCTTGTGTATATATATGTGTATGGATGAGTTCATAGTCAAATGACGATTATTAAGAGTATAAAAATTTTCATCCGTGGTTCTTATAACATTACTGGATACAATTGAATATAGATACATGAATTGTATAAAAAAATACAAAATTGGTTATTTGTGAACTTTTAAAATGTTATATCGCTGAATTTTCCTTTTCATATTCTTCGTTCATAATTGTTCCGATTGCCTTCTCGGACTCCATTTGATCAGAAAAAAACATAAATCCAAATGTATCAATATGGTTACGGATGGTGTGGAGTGCAAATCAAGGAAAACAAGATTAGCGAGTACACCATCTTCAAGTGTTATAAAGAACATAGCAATTCTCCCTGTCTCACAAGAATAAAAGGACTACAGAGAAGGAGAGACCTTTGGTGGAGCCATTAGGTACAATTTGCCTGTATTTTTGTAATCATGTCTTTACATCTTGTTAAGTTTCCATTTTGCATTTCTTTTCATGCTAAACATTAGTTGTAACTGTCGGTTTCTTGGCTTCTAATCTTTTAAAATACAATTAAAGTTGAATAAGGGGCTGTTAATAAACGCTTAGGCGGGATTGGAATGAAATGATTAAAGTGAAAAAGTGATAATTCAGCTAACTTGATAAAACTAATTTCATTTAAATATTCCTTCCGCTCAAAGTAAAGCAATGGATAATGTGGACAAGGATAGTTTATTCCCTCTTCTTTAAAATATTCAAGTCATTTCACAAAAACAGACATGCCAGCTTTACCCTTTTTCAAACAATAAAACCATCAACTTCTAGTTCTTCTTTGATTCTTTTTTAAGAAACAACTTCTTTGATCTTCTGTAAGGTGTTGTCCTAGTAGTGACTTCAAATTGAAAAATATAAATATCATATAACTCAACGGCCCAATACTTATAGCCCAGCAATTTAGACATTTTTAGTTGGATCGTTTGCATTCCAATCCGATAGAAAAGTTGAAAATGTAAAGTAGTTTCTTAAAAGGCCCATATCTTTAAATTTTTGATTTTAGTCTGGGGTGATTTACTGATTTTAGGCCCGTCTAAACTGGGTTCATGAATAAAAAAACTCGCTAAGGAAGGAATCGGAATCGATCGGACCCTGTTTTGGATATGAGTATGAGCAATGTATATAGTAGCCCGCCCAGCTACAGGTTTGAATCTGTGTATCGGCTAAAGTGCAAGTGTAAAGGGCCCAAGTCTAAATTGAACAGCGATGTATGACATGTACGCGTAGCAAGCAGCTAAATAAAGTCTCAATTTAGTTGGGAGGGATGAGCAGAAATCGAATAAAAAATTTAAATTAAATCAAAAATCGCAAAATCCCCACCATTAATTATTGTTTTGGTTATGATTTTGAATTTTAGAAATCACATTTATATGGTTTGGATTTGGTTTTCATCCGAAACCAAATCGATAAAACCGAACCACACCAAATTATTAAAATTTATTTATGTAAATTATTAAAATATTTATAAAAAAAATATATAGAAGGCTTTTAATAACACATTTTATCCATTTTTTAGTAACAATAAACTACTTCTTTTTACTACCGAAATAATACATTAAAAATTAGATGCAAAAATACACATTAGTCAAAAGCACACAAACAATCAAACTTGTGGGATGACTAAGTGCTCTAATAATTTGTAAAATGTATGCAAAAAATTGCAAGTTTTACAATGTGATAATCTTTTAATCAAGCAAATGTGATAATTTCATCATTCACATCGTGTTCTATCATTACATAAATGCTAATAAAAAAATTCTATAAATTTTTATATATTAGTTTTAAAACTGAAACCGCATTACTAAAACCGAAACCGCATGTTTTAAAACCGAACCAATATTTTGTGGTGTAATTTTGATTTTCGATTTTTGAAGCTGCACTTAAATAGTTATAGTGTAGTTTGTGCGAAAAACCGCACCAAATCTCACCACACTCAGTCACTCATGCCTTCTGATAACCATGTTATAGATTTCCGAACTAATTACTTGAGTTATCGATTTGTTACTTATGGATAGTTTTTTAAAAATCAGATAATTTATTATTAATTTACTAGAGATTTATTAAATTGATCAAATATTTTTAATTAATTAATTGATGAATTTTAAAATATTGACCGATTTCTATAACTATGTCGATAGCAAATAAAAGTAAATCATGATTTTAATTATTACCTTTTTGGTGAATTCATAATTTTAACTTATTTCAAACATCTGCTACGCGTCTACGCCACATGATTAATAACCACAAGTTAGATAGTGCGACAAACAGTGACAGGGCAAGCCAGCCAAATTGATCAAAAGAAATTGTTAATTTGGTCTCGAAGACTCCAACCCAACATACAGTCGAGCAACATAATTATTGTAGTAGAGATTAGACCATGTTTTACATAAATAAATAAAAACTTAAGTAATTTGAAATTAACCAATAGTAATAGAGCTGGCAATTCGTTCGTTTCGTATACTTTTGTGTCGTGTACTTTCGTGTTAATATAATGATTGCCAAACCCAAACCCGACCTGTTAAGAATTCGTTTCGTTTCGTGTACCTTCATTTCGTGTACGTTTCATGTCGTATTTCGTGTAATTTTAAATTAAAAATAGAAATAAAAATAAATAAATAAAATATTTAAATATTGAGTTTCATTACTAAAGTCTTAATCATAAAGAATCAAGTCTTAATCATAAAAAATAAAGTCTTGTCAAGTCTTGTAAAATTTGAATTTTGAAACTAATTTTGTATTTATCTTTTCTAAAACTTATATATAATATTATTTTAAAGTATATATTCATATAATTTCAATAAATTTATTTAAATATTTATTTATTTTGTATACTTTCGTTTCATGTCGTGTACCTAAGGGTAAACCCAAAACCGACACTAAATTCATCTGTGCAATTTCGTGTTTGTGTACCGAAAAAGTCAACCCGAACCCGTAATTTTCGTATCATTTTCGTGTCGTGTTTTAGTGTCGTGTACTAAATTGCCGGCTCTAAATAGTAACGTGGATTAGGGGTGTACATGTAATCCGCTCAATCGCACCAACCGCACGCACCGCTCGCAATCGAACCGCATTTTGCGGATAATCGCAAAATGCGGATTGAAATTACAAAAATCGCATATTTTTGGATTGAATGCGGATTTGATTTTAAATAACCGCATAAAATCGAACCACAACCGCTATATATATATATAAAACAAAATTTAAGTTACATACTTTTATAAACACAAACTAATAAATAAGATATGTAAAGAGTTTTGGGTTATTATGCTTTAAACTTTTACCATAACTCAATCTCTTTCTATATATAATAGCCCAACATGGGTTTAAAATTGTTGAGACATTTTATTCATCTGTGAAATGACAGATTTGCTCATGTCTTTGTTATATTTTTTTAAAAAAATGTTGTTAAGAGGAATTGAACTCAAGTTTAGCCACTTGAGTGGCATGCTCCAATACCACTTATGCTACTATACCTCTTAAGTTTTTAGCCATGCACTTAATATGTAAGTGTCGCATGAGAATAAAATTTGATATTATTATTGCAACTTATACAATGACATCTTTTTTTTCATATTTGTTGATTTTGTTTACGTACTATCTTATAATCCGTGCGATGCATTGTTGTTTTAAATAATAATATTATGACTTTTATTTTAAAATTTTATTAATTGAATTTGTTAAAAAANNTAAGTATACTTGAATATATATATTTCATTAAACAACAATTTATAAGAATTGGATATCTGAAAAAAGATAAATAATTTTTTAAAATAATTGGAACAGTAAAATTAGGTTTTAAAATGAATAGGCTTAAAAGGTGGCCCAGGTATATACTTCACTTATATGAAAAAATGAATAAAATTTATAATACGAGTTTATTCAGTATTGATACGGTATTTATTACATATAATAGATGTTTATAAATATATAATGATCATGTATACACTTATATAAAAGAAAATTTATAACATGTGTTTTTTCAATCTTGATACAATATTTTTGTTAAGTAATTTTT
>PHNY01017405.1:40645-51086 GCA_003724115.2 Anethum foeniculum
AAACCATTAACGGGAACAGATATCGAACAATTGTTGTTTGGGTTTGAAAATCAGTTTGGGGAGCAAGTAAAGGGCACGAGATAGAGAAAGCGTAAAATTGACTCCCCTTTCTAAAAGAGGTCATTTTTTTTTAATTTGTCGTAGTGGAAGCATATTCCACTTCGACACAATCTTGACACTATGCACATAGAAAAAACTTATGCGATAATATATTAGGTACTTTACTTAATATTGGTGGCATGTCAAAATACCACTTGGGTGCTCGTTTCGATTTACAAGAAATGGGTATAAAGAAGTCCCTACACCCTGTTAAAAGTGCAGATGGAGAGAATTACGAGATTATGGCAGCCATCTTTGACATGACAGATAAGGAGAAAGATGTCTTTTGCAAGCTATTGAAGAATGTGAAACTGCCTTATGGCTATGCTGCTAATATTAGTCGTTACGTGCACACAGACGAGAGAAAAGTAGTGGGGTATAAAAGCCATGACGTGCATTTTATCCTCCACTATTTGTTACAATTTGCTGCGAAGAAATCACTAAAACCCGAGGTGGCAAAACTGTTGATCAAATTAAGTGCATTTCTTAGAGGTTTATGGAGCAAGGTGATTCTTTTAGATGATATCGAGAGGCTGCAAGAAGAAATTGTTGATATAATTTGTGAATTTGACATAATATTCCCTCCTGCCTTCTTTGACATCATGGTGTACCTACCTGTCCATTTATGTAATGAAGTTAAATACGGTGGACCGGTGCACCTTCGATGTCCTATTGAGTGGTATCTTGGAAAGCTGAAATCATACGTACGTAATAGGAGCAAACCAGAAGGCTCAATTGCAGAAGGCTACCTAGAAGAGGAGTGTGTCACATTCTATTCAAGATTTTTTCTTTGTAAAGAAGAAAAAGAATGTACTGATTTTGGAAAATGTCCAACAAATGTGACGTACCATATTGGACCAAGAAGGAATAAAGATGGCAAAGCTTTCCAGTTAAAAGATTCAGATTGGAAAGCATGTTATACCTATACTTTGTTGAATAGCAGCAAGAAGGAAATTGAGGCTTTACTTGAGTAAGTTTTCTAGTCCTTACATTTATTAAATACTAATTTTTTTTTTAAAACACTGTTTTCTTAAACTGTTTCAACTTATTTACTTGATAGGATTCATAAAACTTTAGTTGAAGCAGATGCAACTTCAAAATGATACAAAAAGGAGCAAACACACTCCGAAGAGTTTTGGAGATGGTTAAAGGTAGAAGTTGAAAATCAGGAGACCAATTCAACTGAGTTACAAGTGTTAGCATTAGGTCCCAATGTGACAACGAGGAGGTTTGGTGGGTATTTCATAAATGATTATCGATTCAACACAAAGACCAGAGATTCTCGATGCACAACACAGAATAATGGAGTTTTTTTACTGCTGAAACCACTAGTTTTGCGAATTCAAAGGACCAAACCCAATTATCGGGGATGTAAACTACTATGGATCTATTGAAGATATTATTGAAGTTGATTATTGGGGAGTATTTATTGTGGTTCTTTTAAGTGTTGCTGGTACCAAGAAGAAAAAGATCCCTATGGTCTGACTAGGGTTAATTTTAACAAGTCCCGCCACAAATACGATCCTTATGTTCTTGCTTCACAAGTGCAGCAAGTATTTTATGTGGAAGATCCAATTGCAAATCTGTGCAATATGTTATTAAAAGACTACCAAGGGTCTGGTGTGACGCTGAAGACCAAGATTCTTTGGAAGAAGAAAATAACCCTCCTGATAAACATGATTCTAATCTTGATTTTCAAATACAAAATCAATTTGGTGAATTTAGTTGGTTCAGGGATGATATCCCTAAAAGACAAGTCCCTGTATCACCAACTTGAGTAAAATAAATAAATTTATATATAGTATGTAATTTAGCAGATTGTTTTAGTGGTGATGATCTATAAATTAATTAACTGTCTTTCCTAGTTAATCAAACTTGTGTTGCTAGGGTGTTGTATTAACTTTTATTGCATTTAGGTTATTATTTGTTTTTTTTACTTTGTATCCATATACCTGTTGTTATTATTATATTAAACTTGTTGCAATACTCGTTTATTTGCATCGTACCTCTATTATATTATCCGCTTATACCTTGTTCATTTTTAAATTAACAATCTGCAAAAGTCACCTAGTTTTCAAGATCAACAAAACAAGAACCTTTCAAGCTCCTCTCAGTTACAAGATGTACCCCAAAAAGCTGCTAGTGTAAGAGTGGCGAAAAGGAAATTAAATTTAAGAAGTAATACTAACATTGATGTAGTAATACTGTCCCCTAGCTCACACCTCTTTTCCTTCTAATTGGTGTCATAATTTTCCGAGATACCAACTGATATTTTTCTGATTTCATGCTTGCAGTCGGGTCAAGTGAATGAGTATGAGCTGTGTAAATTGAAGAACCTGGAAGAAAACAAAAGAAAAGTTCAAGGAACTCGGATTAGGAAATTATGCTGCTAATCCAATTAAACCGATATTGCAGGAAAGTACAAAGGAAAAGAACGATGGGGAGGAATCTTTTGAATATGTTGTGGAAAATGAGAGTGGAGATGAAAGTGATGACATGTCAGAGGTAATATTTATTTATGAAATATAGGCTATTTATTAGAAAATTTATCAACTATGATGTGTGCCATAGAAGGGTGACACTTGATAAAAGTATAATCATTAGTGTACTTCAAATTTATAATGTGCTGTAAAAAATGATTTATTTTTTCAAAAAGCTTTCCTTTATACTAGTACATTGTTTTACTTGTTAATATTTTTTCTAGATTGGTATTTAATGTTTATTTTATAAAGAATCAAATCTGTCCAGAAACGGAAAGCTACACCTGGTCCTACAACTCGTTCACGAGAAAATGCTAGAAATTTGGGTGATAAGGATCCGGTGGAATTTATCGACAAAGGAAAACAAGTTGCCACTGCTACAGAGAAGGAAGTTCCTGCTGCTACTACTACAAGTGGAAAACTTGTAAATCCAACATGTAGCAAAGTATTAAAACAAGGCGATAATTCTGTAGCAAGTGGTATAGTTGCTGCTTATATGGCCCTGCGAGAACGTCAGAAGTAGAATCTTGAAGCTGAATAGAGGAGAGAGGATGTTGATGATACGATTTTACAAAATGCAAGTGAAGGTGAAGAAGTACAAGCAGGTAATGCGTGTGTATGCCCCTTTTTTATTTTTTTTCTTAGTAGTGTACGCCTCATTTACTAACAATTAGTAGGATTATTAGCATTAATATGGTAATTGCATTTTATTTTATTTGATAGCTATCTGAACAGGTCCTAAAAAATATAGAGGACGTCTAAAAATGTTAAAAGTTCATTCTACGAGTGCTGGTGAAAAGAAATTTGTTAAACTGAGTAAACAAGGTCAAGCAATTGGAGACCGGAAGACTAGATCCGAGTTAACCAATTTCCTTGGAACTCTAGTTAAGGATCATATGTCGCGGACTTATGTTAATTGGCATGTTGTTCCGTATGATTTGAAGAAGCAAATGTTGGAATATACTTTGGTGACCTCTATAACCCAACCTTTAATTTACTTTTCTCATATCTGTGCACTAACTAATTCAAGCTCTTTTTTGATACATTATAGGAAAGGTTTGATATTGCACCAGAAGGGGGGAAGTAGGTGTACATGACATTTAATTCATCTTGGAGAACACACAAGTCCCGTGTGAAGCAGAATCATTACTCAGAATTTGACAATGATGAGGAGAGGATTCAGAACAGGCCGGGTCATATTCCACTTGAGGATTTTCAGATGTTGTTGAAGTACTGGTCGGACGATGCAGTTAAGGTATTTTTATAAGCTGGCAGGTATATAATGTAAAAATTAATTTGGTACATGCCATTTGATACCGAAAGTAATATATGATAATATTGTTTTGGTAACAGAATTTGGATGAGGATAATAAGGCTCGTCGCAATGAGTATGTTGCGACACACACTCTCGGTAGCAAGAGTCTTGTTGAGCTTTGAACAAAACTGTTATGATTGATTAACTGCCTACTATTGTAACATGACAAATTTTGTCGATTAGTCATAACATTTAAATTCTGTGATTCTTGACTCTCTATGCACATAACAAATCGAGTACCCTGTACCTTTTAATAATTTATAATAATTGAGACATTTAAATATTTGATAATTTACGATGTCGGTAATTTATAAGAATTAAAATTGAGTACCTTGTACCTTTTTCTTATATTAATTTATAAGAACTCAAATAAGAAGTATTATATTTTTTGTGTTGGCGATTACTGGTTGCACTATTCAATAGAGATTTTATGTATTTTATTAATAGTTTAATCTTTAATTTGTATTATGAGATTTTAATTAGTTTGGAAAGAGTTTACAAAGTGAATTTTTGCTTCAAGTTGACTAGTCAACTGTATGTTCTGATTATTTTGAATTTTTGTCTACTATGTTCCCGACTTCCCGTACTAAGCTTGTCTGATTAATTGTCTAGTTTTAACTTTTATGTTGTTTTTGATACTTGACAGAAAGAAAAAGAACCAAATCTGAAGTCCCCATCTGATGCTAAAATCTTTATAAAAAGTCGTAAGCGCAAGAGTGGGCGCAAGTACAAATCTAGTACAGATGTAGTTCAGAAAAAAATTATAAGTATATTATCTTCTAAAGTATATATTTCAACTCATTTTACCTCTACCTCTCTAAACTTGACAAAACTTTCTCTTGTAGGATTTCTTTAAAGAGAAAATTGAAACATGAAATGATGTAGATGAGGTCATTCCCAGAATAAAGAATCGACAAGATTGGTTGGTCGGAAGGCAAGGTAAAGCAGTTTCCTCAACAGAAACTCTGGCTGCTCCAGTTCCACAATCTAAGGTCGAGGAGCTGAACGCAAAGATTAATCAGCTAGAGAGTGAGATGGAAGCGAAGGTAAACAGAAAAGTTCAAGACAACATGGCCTGGTTGTTGAGGAAACTAGGAGAGGTAAATCCGGGTCTCAAAGTTGACGTTAGTGACTTTTGTGCAACAATTTCCAGTGATGGAAATGAATTTTGCACTCCAGTCACATCTGGCACCACTCCTGGCACGACTCCTGGAACTTCTCCTCGCACTACTCCCGGCACCACTATTTCTTGAATATAACTCAATCATATGACTTTATTTACTATGATTTTGTGGTACTTAGTATTTATAGTCATATTGTTTTTGATGTATGTTGATTTGGACGGATGGTTTTATGAAAATGTTGGAGGATGGTTTTAGTTAGTTGTTTTGGATGTTTGGTTGATTGTTTTGGATGTTTGGATGAATGTTTTTTATGTATGTTGGTTTTAATGGGAATGCTACAAAAACAATGCAGGCATTGCAGAATTTTTGAAAATCAGTGTTATAGTTGCTTAGTTTAGTATTGCATTTATTTACTGTTCGTTGTTACATTAGTTGGCATAGTGTTACCTTAAACACATAATTGTTATTGCAATAGTATTTTGTTAGTGTTAAAATAGGCCTAAAAAGGCTCACAAAAAAGGGGCCCCGCATGATGACGTGGCATTGGGTCCCCACATGCTAACGTGGCAGCGTGGGACCCACAATCTGATATGGTAGTCCACGTGAATGCGTGGGAATCACATGCAGACGTGGCCGTGTGGGACCCGCAAGATGACATGACAGTGGGTCCCACATGCTCACATGGCTATGTAGGACCCACATACTGACGTGGTTGTGTGGGACCCACAAGATGACATGGCTGTGGGCCCCACATGCTGACGTGGCTTTGTGGGTCCCACATGATGACATGGCAGCCCACGTGGGTTTGTGGGCCCCACATGCTGAGTTGTCTGTGTGGGACCCACAAAATGACGTGGCTATGTGACCCCCACTTATATTAAAAATACTAATATAATAAATTAATTATTACATGGATTAAGGTAATGTATCAGTGGTTTACCGTTACATTATCTCATTATAATGTTACATTAGGCTGCTATGGTAATGCTTTGTATATGTTACAGTAGATTCCAATATGTGTTACAAGAGGCAGCAATTATAACGCTCGCAAACGCAACGCCCCTTTATGTTACAATAGATCTATTGTAACGGATTTTAGGCCTATCGTAACATGAGGAGAGCATTACAATTTGGCATCTATGGCGTAGTGCGATCCACAACATCCTCCGTTCTTCCAAGGCAAAAGGTTGCATTCAAAATCATAAAATCAATTATGCATTTTAAAATCGTAAAATCAATCATATAAGGACATACATTTAAAAGCTTAACAAAACAAATAGTGACAAAACTATCATAACATGCAAAATAAAGTTTCAAATACAAGTGCTAATGAAAAATATAGCTAAAAAATTGCTCTTTTTTTTCGAGCCAAACGATTTACACTTATGTATGTATAAGATTATTTATTTTCTTTTTAAACTCTATTAATAATATAATAATAATTTAAATTGAGTTAACAGAAAGTTTAGGAGAATATAAAGTAATTAAAATTTTATCTATTTATCCAATTCTGACTTATCTAATTCGCTATAATTTTATAAAATATAGAGATTTGCGTTGTTGTAGAATTATATGACTTGGTGTCTACTAATCTAAGAGATAGAATCCGATTCCAACTTATCTTATCAGCTATAATTTAGGTAATTGTAGTTTTTAATATTTTATAATTTAAAAAATTGAAAAAATTCAAAAAATAGAATGGGAGGTGCTAGATAAACGCCCCCGTCTTCTCCTTTATATAAGTATATTGATTTTTTATTAATTTTTCTTATTATAATGAAATATATTACGTTAATATATATGTCAAAGAAATTAAGCAAAAATAAATTACATGCGAAAAAATTAATAAATATGACGTACAATTATTGAATTAATCATATCCATATATTACAATGAAATAAGTAAACTATGGGTGCTTCAAATTAAAACCTTATTCCAAATTGAAATTTAGATATAGATATCTTTTAGTGAACAACTAGTACATGCTAGTTTGCAAACAATATTTGTTTGTGAGTTATATGATATAATGTATTTGGTATTACATAATATTTTTTTTCATAAGTTATAAACCATAGAATAATATTTTTTTGCTAATATTTATTATTTTTGACTAAAATAAAACGTATGAAAAATGATTATACGAAAAAATATTTATTTTAATTAATTAAAAAAATGCATCATTCCGGTAAATAAAGAAGTAAATTAATTTTTAAATTTCAAATTTTAAGTGGTTCTATCATATAAGAAAATAAATAAAAGTTGAAGCTTTATTATTTTTAACAGTGTCTCTTATATTAAAAATAATAATGAATCTAACAAATATTTTATTTGTTTTGATATTTTGTAAAACTGAATTTACACTAACAAACAAAAAAAGTCATTGCCTTGTTTTCAACATCGAAAAGAATAGGAAATAAAAAAATAACAAGGAAATTGAGAAAATTACTTTTAAAAAATAAAAATTAAAAGAAAGAAATTTCTTTGAAATTTCACCTATTTTGCAACACCCAGCCCTATATAAACATAAGGGTGTTTACAGACCCAATTCATCCAAACCCTCATTCCTTGATGGGCGCCTCAACATTCAACATTCTTCTATTCAGTTTTATAATTTAGTAAACTATGAAATAGTTGAGATAGACAGCTTTACAACTGTATTTCTAAAACACTATAGAGTTAGAGCTACTAGGATGGGAGATGGGATGCGACCTCGTTGTTCTTCTGCCATATGGTATACATAAATTGGTAGATTTTATATTAAAGATCTTATATTGATAAAATTTGATTTATTATTTTTAGAAGTCCTCTTCTCATCCTCGACCTGATTATTTTTTCTATTGTTATGATGAATAGACTTTTACAGGGATGGTTCATTTTACATCAAAAAAGAGGATTTTTTTGTGGCCGTTTTTTACCAGCCAACACCAAAGGTAAGTAAAATAATAAATTTTTACATCAAAGTTACCGGATTTGTTTGTGAGAATTATGTTGCCTCCTTAAAAATAATTGATTTTGGGTAAAAAAAAGTTAGGTTTTTTGGTAAAAATGTATTTTTCTCTTATACCTTTTTGTATTGTAAGGATAATAATAATCATAATTTCAAATATTATTTTTTAGATTTATTTTTTCTGAATTTAAATTTAATATTATTTGAATTTTTATTAGAAAAAATTCAAAAAATAATTTATGCAATTCTTTTTTTTTTAATTTTAAAATATGTGCAAAATTTAAACTTAAAAGGACTAATATTTATATTTTGGGGTGGATATAGTAGATTGTTAAATGTATATAATTTTGTTTTTTATGTTGAAGATGAAAAAGAGTGGATGGCCAAACGAGGGTTTTATTGGAAATGAGAGTTTGTTTTTTATTCTTGTATTAAATTGTATTGTTTTCTCCCCGGCCTAATGCTGCAATTTCCCATCAGAGTTCTTTTGCTAGTGTAATCAATAATCATTTGTTTTTTATTCTTGTATTAAATTGTATTGTTTTCTCCCCAGCCTAATGCCGCAATTTCCCATCTGAGTTATTTTGCTAGTGTAATCAATAATCATTTATGAGGTATGAATCTTGTCTTCCTTAGTGCTACTTCAACTCTATTTTATAAGTGAGATTCTGGCTGACTGCATTAGGATTCAGAGCTCATGTGGTACAAATAAAATCTGGGGAGGTATGCATACTAATTCTCTTTTCAATTTTATTATATTATTTTTATTAAACCATCTTTTTACAGTGTTTTCATTGGTAACAGTTATATGGTATTGTTTTGTTCAGGATGTGTGACAGGGAAGATCATGTCCCTTGTCCAAACGGTCCAGAGGAATCTGTGTAATTTCGGCTAATGGAACTGTTTGGCCGAAACTGGAGTGGGGAGATGTAGGACGGGTGGTTTCAGCCTTTCGCTTGCGTGTCCCGACGGGCAGTGTCATAGGAGGTGGGGAGGCTGGCCCGCTAGTTGCAGCTAGCTAGGTTCAAGTAAGATCTTCTTTTTACTCTACTATTAGGAGGTTATTTGCTAATAACTTATTTGATTGTCTTTCTTGTTTATTCTAAAAAAGATGGGATCAATGCCAGATAATTATGTAACAAAGGGCAAAAGACAAAGTTTCTTGAAATCACTGGGTTGATATAATTTGACATAATAATGTGACTGCCACCTTTTTCTTGTAAACAATTTTAACTGTTATGTTACCCCTCAGTATCTTCTCACACTGTGGTTGGGAGCTTTACCCCAAATGCTTATAAACGGAAGTAACGGGCAGGAAGACCAAACCATGTTAGAGGTCGAGAACCTAACCCCAGATATGAACATGGTCGCGTCTGACGGATATCATATCATATGCCAACACTGGGGAGTAGTGCAGCAGCTGGAGAGATGCAAGGCACAAGGACGGGGGAAGATTGAAAGCCACATTCAGGAATTCAAGACATTTTGTTCTAATTAACTAAGCCAGTAATTAATCAAGATCATTTTAGTATACAAGAAACTTGGAGACTGTGACTTTTGCTCCTAGGACCTGTGACTTTTCTTAATGTACATGTAAATTTCCTGAAATGCTTTCATCTTGTACATTTTACTTTAAACAATTATAACTTCATTCATTTCATTAAGTTGTATATATGTATTCTATCAGCCGTGATTTGTGGTTATTTATATCAGTCAAATTAAAACTTTAGAGATTGAATAAATATTAACTAATTCTCTATTGAATCAGTTTTAATAAATAGCAACTATTTCTCTATTGAATAAGTTCTATAAGCAACTTGTTGTTAATGCCATATACTACATATTACAAATTAGGTAATAATTGAAATTTTTTAAATTACTTAATATTTTGCGTTGAATTATAAAAAAAAAGTACTATCCCTTTTGGTAACAAGAATAAGTATATATCTAAACACTTTTTAAAGTAATATAAGAGAATAAATAATAAGCTCAATTTTATTAGGACATTAAATTTAAATATCATTCTCCTAGGTTCACAAAAATTTAACAAATTATTTTTTTTATGAATTCATTTTTACCACATTTTCTTAAATACTAACTAATGTAAGTAGGGATAATAAACCATGGCTTATCCTATCAAGTAAAATTCTTAATATATAACAAATCAATTATATGGCTATTTTTTAATTAGTGTCATTCTAAGAAGGAATGTATTATATTTTTAAAGATGATTTTTTTGAAAAAACGGACGTCTCTTTTAACATAGAACACTTCGGCCTGTCTACTTTGAATGAACTTACAAAAACATATTTGAAACTAGCATTTTGAGATATACTTAGAACAATAAGAAAAACCAAAAATCAAGACCAATAATAAAAAATAGAACATTTTTAAAAAAAATTAAAAATGAAATCAAAAATGGCCAAGAATGGTCAAAACAAAACTAAACAAAAATTCTATTTACATATTTAATTGC